>CATIWM010704310.1:0-12292 GCA_949671775.1 Mallotus repandus
ACGCCATTTCCCTGCTGCCTTCTTAATGTTTCTTTTAGCGAGAAACTATCGACACAATCCTCCACATCAAAAGCAAGATTTTTAATCTCTGAAATGCATCTGCGAATCCTTTCATCATTTCCTTCTCTTGCTTCTGCATCCATTAAGTAGCACTGCATCCATTTAAGCTCATCCTGTAAATCTTCAACTTTGTCAGTGACTCCAGTAATGGACTTGGCTTCATCTACGAGAAAATCTCCAATCCTGTCAACAGCAAACGAGATAATAGAGTCAAGCATTTCAGGATCTGCTGAACCTAGAAGATTTTCCAAGAGCTTCAGTACTTATTCTACTGAAATTTGTACACAGCCCACCCTGGTTTCTAACGTGTAGCCTTGCTCGCAGGAGCTCTGTACCGTATGATCCGGCCAGTGACCAAAGATCATTGGTCTCTGCTTACTACACCTTTACCATTATGCAAATGTAGTAGGTTGGTTTATAATATATAATCATCACATTGTGTTCAGCTTTGGTTGGTCATTGTTTATTCTATTTCATCGATGAATTTTATATTGATTTGCATCAAACACATTTCATCAATAAAAATGAATTTAGTATTAAGTAATTATACAAGACTAAGGAGTTAGAATTGAAAATAAACTTCATAAAATTTTCATTTAAACCAAATACACTCACTTATATTTCTAAATGAATTCTATAAAATTTTATTGAATTCATTTAAATCAAATTCACACTTAACAGAATTTGGAATAAAACTTAACTAATATTTATAAATATATAAATTATTGTCTGGAGAAATATATATGCAAAGTTCGAATATAAATAGATTTATAATAAAAATAAAAAATTTTAACATTTATTTTTTACACAAAATTTAAATTTGAATTTTTTTTGAATTATCAGTATTTAAAGTTTATTGGATTTTAGTTAATCCAATTTGATTCGAGCAGAATTATAAAGAAAGTAAAAATTTCACAACTAATTTAACACAATTATATACATTAAAATTAAAATTCAAAATATTTAAATTTGAAATTTTATTAAAACGAACTCAAATTTCTTATATTAGGTCACTAATCTTGTTAAATAATTATTTTTTTAATCGACAATTAAAGCTAATTATTGCCCCATTGCCAATTTAATATAAAATATTGAGTGATGTTGCGATGGCAGGTAGGAGTAGGACCATGGTTGTGTCTTCGTCAATGTCTTTTTTTTTTTTTTACAACTCTTCGTCAATGTCTTTGGTCTTAATTAATGTTATATTTGTCGTCTTCGTCAATATTATTAATTTTTTTGGGTTCTTTTTAAAATTATTGATTAATATAACATAAAATAAAGCAGTTCTACCCTTCACCATAGATCTAGGAGCAGCTTTGCTCTTGATCATCATAGGTAAAGGACTTTGGGGAATAATTTATTAATTAATTACTACAACATAATAAACCTTAATCATTCTAGAGACCGGAAAGAAATCACATTTTTCTAAAAAAGTTTTTAAAGTTAATTTTACTCGAAATATATATACATAAAAAGTCCTTATTAATAAATTAGAAAGTGATCTAATATTTATTTCTCTCTAATAAAATATAAAATGCATCTCATTAATATAAATTATTTTTTTTTTATTGATAAAAATTATTATTATAAAGTTAAATAATTTGCTAAGTATTTGCCCACGTATGTCGAGATTATTTTGGTTGAATAATAATACTGAAGCTTTATATTATAAATGCCAAAATTCAAACCCCTTAAATTTTATTTTGAGTAAAAAAGCTTTTTTACTGAAGATAAAATTTATTACTAGCTGTTTGTATTTCCATATAATAAATTTCTGAAATTCCAGCATCATATAAGATATTTCAAGATTTTATAAGTTTCAATGAGAATATGAAAGTCTCTTTCCAAAAAAAAAAAAAATTAACTTTTCAAAAAAAATAAATAATTGAAAGTGTATATAAAAACATTAAGACTTGCGAAAAAAAAAATCCATCTAGATACTATCGATATCAAGTTAACTCGAAGCATAATCATTAAAAATAATATGGATAAGTACAATTTTGATTCCTATAATTTTACATTTTAATAAAATTAGTTCTCTAATTTTTTATTTAAATATTATATATTTTTTATTTTTTATACTTTAATACCCTTCTAACAAATACTATTTAAAATGTATGCTTTAATGTAAAAATAATATACATTTTCAATACTAAAATTATATAATGAGTAATATATTATTCAATTAACTACAATAAACTCACAAAAAAAATTAGATGTATTTTTAATTTAATTATGAATAAAAAAAATTTAAAATAAATCTACAATATTTTTTAAAAATAACTGATTGCTTAAATTTATTATAAATCACATATAAAATAAATTTATAATTAAAATTTAATATTATATTAATATTTTCTTACAAAATAATAATAATAATATGAATTAAAAGAATATTAAACTTTGAAAAAATGTACTTAAATATCAAAAAAATTACTGAACTGATTTTATCAAAAAGTAAAATTACAAGGATCTAAATTATATTTATATCAAAGTAATAAAAGTTTTTTTTTTAACTGAATGGTGGTGGTGGGACTGCTTTAAGATATTTTATTTACTTTATTTGAAATGGAGGTAAAGGTCAAGACAGGCAGTGGTGCCTCTGAGGTGACTGCAGTGGTGTTCACTAGGGAACAAAATAAAATTCTTAATTTATAAAGAAGTGATGTAGTGATAATAATTTGGTAACTTTTATAAGAAAGCCCATGGAACACAACTTCTTGCATTGTAACTGCGACTTGGTTTACAGTAAACGATTCGTTCATTTTTCCTGAAGACAAATCAATTTCAAAAGGATCCCTTCCCAGGTAGTACCCAGGCGTTTTAGTATGAGGCATCGAAGCAGTTTCACTGCTCAACATCAACACCACGGACGACATTGCTGGTCTATCTTCTGCACATTCTTGCACACATAGAAGGCCAGCCTGTATGCATCTTAGAACTTCACTCGATGAAAATAAATTGCCAACTAATTTATCTAATATTTCTAATCCCTTCCTTCCATAATCTACATGCCTGCAGTGAAGTAAACACCATAAGTATAATTCTGATACTGAAGGAAATGAGCTAAAACGTAATGAATCTTCTATTTACATGTCCTCTAGATTGGTTGAATGAATGTGAATCCCTGTAACATCAGCAGTTGGCTTGCCAAAACCAATTGTTTCCTCAATCTTTTCACTAATGTCATGAATAAAATCCTTAACTTGCTTAATAAATCCACCCTTCTCTCCATCCTTGTCATCTTTGTCCTTGACGCCTCTATCAGCAACTTCGGGGTTATCAAAAGATGCCATACCTTTACAGCCAGAATAACGTAGGTTGGTGAAATAATCAAATCAGCCAGGAACAAGAAGGTATCTTAAAGTCCAATGAATAAAAAAATGCATTGAAAAAAATTCTGCTAATAATAAAAAATAAAACAACTGAAATCACCCATGTTCTTCGCATATGTGAAGTCTATGATTCCCTTGAAAAAGAAAATGATGCTAAGCTAAGCTTGTTTGCTATTGTTCTCTTACAATCACCTATACTGCATAATCAAAAAGTGAAGGGATCCAATTGACAAGCAATCTTATTTTTTTTATTTTTTTACAATGTAAAATCAGACACCTTAGCGCATCATGCTGTATTTTCTTCATGTTCCTTTGTTTTCTCAAAATATTTTCTACTGATCCAAACAAAATACAATAATAAAAAATAATAATTAAAAAAATCACACACAGAGCTCCAAAATTTACACATATATATTTATTATTTATTGAAGATCAACACAAGAAAGAATATAGCATCAGATCATGATCTCAGATTCAAAAAAAAAAAAAAAAGAAGAATTGATTGGAAATTAACTAAATTGAAGCAATGATGAAATAACAGAATAGGCCACCCGTTGTAATTGCAACATCAGAGAATAATACAAGTGGAAAATTCAAAATGGCCAAAATTTATGAATAGCAAGGTTGATGAGCTGAAACTTTAAGGAGATATAATTAGCAGATGGACAGAAACCCATAAGTTTATAGATTTATTTTTTTGTAAGAACAAAGTAAAACACAATTAACTATAAATCTGAGCTCCAGTGAAATAAATCTGCAATCAACCCCACAAATAAGAAAAGACATTGCAACCCAGAAAACCTTTAAATCATTATATTTTACCTTTGTGTTGAGCCCAAGCTTTCAAACAGCTCCTGTGATACCTCTTGCCACAACTTTTGCATGAAAGCATCCTCCTTGCCCTCTCACTTCATTCTGCTTCACCCAAAAAGCACATTTGGCACATTACATTCGTATTGGAGGGACCTTGATCATCTCCAATGACATCTTTCAAGGCAACCTGAAAATTGATTCAAAATTTTAAAAAATAAAATGAGTATATGAAAAAACTAAAGGTATGAACAAATGGAATAATCATTTGTAAAAGCTAGCTACCCAAGACATGGCTTACGAAACAAAATTAAGTCTGAGCAACTACCCAAGACATGGCTTACGAAACAAAATTAAGTCTGACCAACTTAACATAAATACATGTAATAAGAGAAAATAAAGGATAAAGCCTACTTGTCTCGATTGAACAAATCAATGATCTGTGTTCTTCCATTGTCATGGTTGAAAAAGATGAAAAGACTCCAGTGCATCAACCATATTCGACTTGGCACCTGATTCAAGGGTGATGAGAAACTCTGTAATAAAAATAAAAAATAGTCAATAATTTACTATGAAACAGCACATAAAGAAAATTAAAAAGGAAAAGTTACAAAAAAAAAGTTTGCATCAATTATTTCTTTCAGCTTATTAAGTTTTTCAAGAGCAATATCCCAATTATGCATCAGTATCTCAGCTACCAACTTCCCCCACAATGCAGTCAAACTCCTTTCACTGTTAGTGCATAAAGCCCTGTACTGGTATAGGCAGTCAGTTGCACCAGAGTAATTCCCACATTTAAACTGAAATTTTGCATGCTAATATAGCATCTCAATCTGCTGCGAACCAATCTGTATACAAAAAACTAAAACATTATTTCAAATCTAAAATCAACAGAGTAGCATGAAACTAAATCCCTTAAGCATGAATTACTTTAGAAAATACCTTACAATTTCTTTATTATTTCAACAAACAACCTCTTGTTGTTGAAGCCTTCAAGATTCATTAATGCTAAAGCATTGAGTCACACTTTTGCAAAAAACTAAATTCACATTTTTTAACAATTACCCATAAAACTAAAACTACGAAAAGAACAAAAAATAAAGAAAATTAACAAATAACAAATAAAAAAACCTGGTAACAGTCATTAAGCATCTGAAGATTCAGCTCTCAAAATTCTGCAGCTAAGACACTTATTTCCAATCTCCATGAACAAAAATCTAAGGGTTTGACATAGCTACAAACAACGGCGTCAACCCAGAACCACCAACCGGCGCCGACCACGGCTGTTGCCACGCCCGGACCGAAGATCGCCTATAGCTCTGGTAAATCCATTGACTGAATGAGATTTGGAGCGTTAATTAAATTATAAAGAAATTAATCAAATATTGATTTAGGGTGCTAGTCACCGGTGGGAATCCGCAAGTGTACACGTATCGATCCACAGATATTGTAAATTGAGGACTGTAATATTAATTTTGTTTGGTTGTTTAAACAATGAAAAAATGGTGTTTTAAACTAAACTAAAATTAAATACAAAAAATATGAATTAAATAACAATCAATTAAAGAGCTAGGTTCTTATTATCAATTCAACATTTTTTTAAGATCAATTTTCTCCTAAGCCAAGCCTAACCTAATCTAATACGAAGATATCTAAAGAATTATAGACTTTTCTCTCAGATAACTCTATAATTAACCAAATAAGTTGGCATCTTAGATTTACAGTTTTCACTTACTAAGTGTTCGGTTAACCCAGCACCAACCTTTTAATCAATACTAGTTACTTTAATGTCTCTCAACTAAGAAAGCACCTAATAGGTTATTGTTTAAATCCAATGCAAATTATCTCTCGATCAAGTTTTATTGTGTAAATTCAATCAAAGGGTGATCAATCCTATGAAGACATTAAGTTTAACAATAACCATAGGATTTAGATTAATGGCTTAGGTTTAGTTGCAATATTCACATGGTTGAATTGAAATAAGAACCCTAACAAAGAGCTTAGCTACTCATGTTAATTAAAAGAGACAAAGATGAAGAATAGAAGAAAATAAACATTGTCATTAATTCAAAATAAAAATAAACAAAAATAATTATTTAGAAGAAACCCCCTTTGTAATAGAAGGCTTCTTCTTTTCTTGTCTTCAATCTTTAAACTAGCATGAACAACTAGTCCCTTGTTCTCTCAAAATGATGATAAAAGAAAAATTGTAATGTAAAACTCAAAATGACATAATAATATTTTATTTCTGAAAGCTACACACACATAAAACCCTAGCCTCTAGCACCTTGATTTGCCTTCTTGTGAAATCCCCCATTCTAACCCTCAAAATCAGCAATTAATTTTAAGCTCGGATTTGGCTGCCATCAGGTCGCATGGCCGTGCACAAATTCTGTGCGACCATGCACAACTTAATCTCCTTAATTCTTTCCAGTTAGTATTTAATCTCTCATTTGCTTGCTTCTCTGACCCAAATCAGCACGCCCATGACCTTCATGCAACCTTCCTTTACTATTCTTTTAACTTCCTAAATGCACAAAAATAACCAAAAATAAATCAAATAATACTGAAAATAAATAAACACACAATTCATGCATAATGATTCAAATTAAATAAAAACTCAATAAAAGAAATACAATTGCAACTAAAATTACATCTAATCCTAATGCATTGAGTGCTTAAAAAGATGCATTGCTCACACTCATTAGTCACAGCTGCACTTCAACGACAATAGTGGTGGTGGTGATGGTGGGTATATGATTGCCTCCTCCAGCAGCTTCCTTTCGTTTGGGCTTTCTGATGAAAATACCCCTAGACTCTACGCTCCCGTTTTCTTTTATTTTTCTAGCAAATTAAACTGAAAGATAAGAGTCGGAAATGGATGGCAAACTGAAGGGACGAAAGGCAAAAAACATAAAGAGAGAATGTGTATTGAAATTTTAGGGCGCCACTTGTTTAAAATATATAGATGAGAGAGAGTAAGTGGAGTTGCTAAATGCTTAAGAGATATGACGTGGCAAAATTCATATACTCAACTATTATATATTGTATATAGATAAGTATAATTTTTTGATAAAAAATTGTTACCTATTGTATAATCTATTCATGATTGAAAATATTTAACTTTTTATTAATTAAAAAATGTCGTTCTTTATAAATAGTATAGGCGGCGGGGCTTAGTGTGTGCCTAAGTGTTTAGTGACCACAACATTGTGTGGACTCAGGGCCCACTAGAAAATACAAAATAGGCTTAGAGCCTAAATTGGAGATGGAGTCGTCACCCGGATGAAACTTAGGACACACTATACGACAACTGGATTCTACGGAGGTTCCTAGTAGTCGTCCTCAGAGAAAGGGTTCGAAAACTGGGTATGGGCTTTTGGAATACCCACCCAACTTTGCGGTTGGCCTCAGTTTGTGTTTTGTATTTTAATCCCTTTAACTATTAAATTATTTCCTTATTAACATGCAAATCGTAATTATTTCCAATCAATTGTTAGATTTTACAATTAAGCCTAAGTTTGCACAATATACCAATTATGTGCTTATAGGCCCAACATCCATCATAAATAATGATTTACAAACATACATTCAAAGAAATGGGGGAGGGATTAAGGATTACAACTTGTTACACAATTAAAATAGCAATAAAAATAAAAATAAAAAGCAGAATAAACAAATTCAAACTAGTTAAAGGATCAACATTTGGATGAATAAGAATCATTCTAAAACTCCTACAAGATTCAAAATGTTACATCTTTCACAAAAATATAAAAATAAACCTACAAAAGAAAGTCATCTTGTTAGTTTTATAAAAAAAAAAAAGAATATAATCACAAAATAATTAAATAAACACATGGCTAAACCACATATCCTAATAATAGCATGCAAAGTTGAGATACAGAATAAAACAAACACATAAGGAGGTACAAACAATACAACCAAACATGATAAATCAAAGGCAATTTAAACACAGCTCTGATGGTATGGTGGTGCCTCTTAAAAGACGCGTCGTCTCTAGACATAGAGGCAACATCACATCACCTCAAAGCACAGGGGAGGCATCGCCTGATTAGTAGACACAACTACAAACTAGAAGGTTTCTTAAATCTTAAGCAAATCAAAACCAAATGCAACACTTACAACTATATTTAGAGATTTAGGATATCATACCATGAATATAAGCAAGACAATCAATAAATCCAAGAAACACAAGAAAATACACAAGGAACTTATGCAAAGCAAGAACTTAATACTAAAAATGGAAATTCTTACTACTTAAGACAAGTTTAAAGCTCATAACTTGGCCCTCAGAGACTAGTTACAGATCCCAATTCTTACTTGAATGCAAAAGTCCCTTCTTTTCTTTGAAAATGAATCTTTCAAGCCAAGATCTTTTCTTTTTTCTTCTTCCTTCTGCTTTTTCTTTCAAAAATGTCCTATTCTTTGTAAAACTAGCTCTCCTCCCCTTTTCTCTCTCTATCCATTACTCTTTTTAAGCTCCCCCATGCCTTTGACAAGACATCCCCTTTTCTTGCTCATTATGTGCACACCTTTTTAGCCACTCTTTTTGCCTCTAAAATCAAACATTCACACTCATAGGTTCAGAAAGGTAAGGTGTGGACCCACCAACTTGCTGCTACTATCAATTCTCTTATTAATGATTGTGCTAGTGGGATGCAAAGAGGCGACGCCTCTTCGAAGTGGTTGCCATAGAGGCGATCGCCTCTTCAGTGAGGCAATTGCCACTGTGGACCCGAGAGGTACCTCTTATTTGAGCCAAAATGGGCTTAGGCTAGGTCTTTTGGGCCTAAGCTAGGTCTTTGACGTTGGGTGGAGTTTTAGGGCTTTCAGGTCCATTCTAAAAAAGATTTCGGGTCTCTCTTGCATTCAAGATTCGAACTATCTCATCATCAGGCTTTTGTTGTGGGCCGATCAAGTTGAGAGTGTCCACAAATGTCACGACTCAAACCCGGGAGTCATGATCGGTGCTAGGGAACGGAAATTCACACGAATCCGGAACCCGTAGCAAGCCTTAAACACAAATTAAACATTCAACATACATATAAAAATACCTCAGAATTAAAACTTTAATAATATAAAGAAATTCTCCAATATTAATATCTCAATAAAATATTTTACAACAGACAAGTACATAACCTCAGTCAAAAATCATTATAACGTACTATAACAAATACATACTACTACTGCAGCGTCTAATTAATACAAGAAATGATAGTCTATAATTTACATAAACTAACCGGAGAAGAAAGAGTCCGGCAAAGAGAACTACTATACGAGGTCTCACTATAAGGATCCTGAAAAAAATAATTGAGAGGGGTCAGACCTCACTGAGTGAATCATTATTATATAGATGCATGTAACCTAATGCACGTAAACACAAGCATCAATAAATAATATTTGTATATTTATATTTATATAAATATACATATAATCCATACAGATGCTTGAAAATATTTTTCGTAATTTATTTTGCTGGAGGATCGAAGCAGAACCCTAAAAAATTTGCATCCTCAAATCATATAATCTTTATTTGCCATCAGGATTACTTAAATACCTAAATATTTCTCTTTTCCAAATTGACAGTGGATTGGCCCTGAGACACTGAGTCAACCGAGCTCCCGCAGTCTCACTGCCAGCATGACTGGCCCCGAGACATTAAGTCAACTGAGCTACAGCAATCACACTTCTAAACTAAAATTCTCAATATATCATTTAATTATCAATCAATATATCATAGCCTAGCATATAACGTATTGTTTCGCAACAGTCCTAGTATAACCCACTTGGTGGCACGTTCTACGGCTATCCTCCAAAAATATTCTATTCCAAATAAATAAATAATTCATCATAAATATACGCATTCATATTACGAAATTAAAATTTGCATTTAAAAATTCTTATAAAAACATATATATGCATGTTTGATCATATTTATGAAATTTAAATGTATGCATATATAAAATCATAATAAATAATAATAAATTCATATTCATTCAAAATATGGATGCCAAATCATGAATTCTATATGTCATGCATACATATAATAATAACTCATAAGTCTGCGCTCCTCTACTCTGATTCGGTTGGTCCGCTCCGGAAGACCTAGCAAGCGGTGCAGCTAAAAGAAAATAATAATAAATAAATTTCTAATTTTATACCTTAGAGATTTCTAAAGAACGACTCGATTTAAGACCCGACTCGACTAAGACTCAAAACTTAAGACCGGATCGATATCACGTTTTACGAAAAATCTACCAAAAATTCAGCAGTCTCCTTTGTAAAACAGACATCTCTCTACTAAAAGTAAAATCGTTCCTGCATGCAAATACACTTCTAAAATATTCACAATACAACTTCTCGGGTTGGGCCCCCGAACTACAATTATTGCCAACTGAGAACCAAAACAATTCACAATCAATAAAATAATATAATAATTTTTCAAATCACCAAAATATCTCATAAAAATATTAAAAATATTTATTTTCCAAATAAATGATAAAATTCTAGTTTTTAATAATATTTTGCTAATAAAATTCATAAATGGAATAAAATTCCATTTTACAATTAAATTAGTATAAATTGTAAATAATTATTAAAATCACTTATTAAGATAATAAAAATAATAAAATACTCATTTAACTTGAAAATAACAAATAAGTTTATTTTCCATATATATTTTTTCAAAATTATCACTAATTAACAATTAATTGAAAATAACTATAAAAATTATTTTTCATACCTTTATTAATAAAAAATTGTCTAAAACTGAGTAATTAATAACAATTTCAATTAAAATCAAATAATTTGCTAAATTTCAATAATTTTCCGGAATTTACTAATAATTAGCTAAAAATAGTAAATAATTCATAAAAATTATTTTAATACTATTTATTATTCAAAAACTATCCAAAACATAATAATTAACAATAATCTCAATTAAAATATAAAAATTACTCATTTATACTAATTTTTCCAAAAATTCATTTTTCACATAAACCATAAAAAAATTCATAATAAAAATTCTACACATAATTTCAATAAACTTCCTTCACAAATTTTAATCTACATAATACATAGAATTTATTAAAAATATAAAAAAAAATTCAATCCGGGACTGTCTGGAGCAGTACCGTGAACAGTAACACCGAACCCGAAAAATTCAAAATTCCCAGAAAAATAAATAAAAATCATCTTTAGTAAGCTCTCAATCTCCACATCAATTTATCTTACAGCAACTAAAGCTAATTAAATCGAATTCAAGCTCAAATAAACAAATAACCAAAAATTCTCAAAATAAAATTATTCAAAAACGGAGTAGTTACCGGAGTCGAAATTCGAAACGATTTGAAGATTTGAGATGCCCAGAGGAAGAGCTTTCAAAAGAGACCAACCTCATGCCCTGAGGTCGCCGGAATCATCGTCGGTGAGCAAGAGAAAATCCGGCGAGAGAGAGTAGAAACCGAGAAGAAGAAGAGGAAAGAGAGGAGGAGGTGTTGCCGGTGGTTTGAACTACTGTAGGAGGGCGTCTGGTGGTCGTCCGATGATGGTTGGAGCTGAGGGTGGCGGTGGTTATGGTGGTCTGTGTGGGGAAGGAAGAAAGGCAAATCATGTTGACCTTCTTTTTTTTTTACAAAACAAGTTATTTTAAAATAACAAATATCTTCCCAAAATTTATTTATACATATAAACACATACATCAATATAATTATTTGAAATATATCAAAATATTCCATTTACTATAATTCCATAAAAATAAAACTATCACTATAAATCTCCACCACAATTTATTTTAATAATAAACCATATAATATTTTAAAACTAATACTATTAACACAATTAGTAAAATTTATTAAATTACACAATTAATTATTTCATAAAATAATCAAATAATAATTAACTCGTTGAAATCCACAATTTAATTAAATAAATAATTAAAATAATGTTCAACACAAAAATTTCAAATTTAATTTCACTAATAATCAAATATCATAAATCAATAAAAATAAAATAATTATTAACACTGCAAATCCAAAAAATTTAATTTTATAATTTATAAAAATTCA
>CATIWM010704510.1:0-25982 GCA_949671775.1 Mallotus repandus
AAAAAAATAAAAAGGAGAAAGCTGAAAAAATAAAAAAGAATAGAAAAAAAGTAAAATGGACACTTTTAAAAATAAAATAAAAGTTAAGACACTTTTAAAAATTAAAAAGAACATTCATATAATTTATACAAAAAATATAATAAATAACTGTAAATAAAATAAAATAAAAAATACGCCTAATTTTTTAAAATTTTCAAGAAATAGTCGGTTAGCCCACTTGAGTGTGGGTCTTTCTTTTTCTCATGTTGGGCATTGTTCTTTATATTGGCTCTGGTCCTTAACTAAACCTCCTATTTTGTCATTTATCTAAATACTTTGTTTGGCACAAATGCATCATTGAAATTTTCCCAAAAAAAAAAACAAATGCATCATTGAATAATTAATATTATTCATAAATTTTTACAAATATTTTAAATTTAATATTAAAAAAATTATGTTTAATAAAAAATTATAGTTAATATTTTTATATATATAGATAAATTTTTTAAAACTTAGAATATTTTGTTTCTATTAATTATAAATTAAAATCAATTATAAATTTCTTTGTTGTTTTTAGAAAGTAATTAAATTACATTTTTTTTAGTTTAGATGATTGATACATTTTTTTGGACTTTATAAATGGGAGAGGGTACACACACTTAGAGAGTGGGGGATTGAAAATTCAAATTTTCCTAATACTCATATCAAAAAATAAAAATCAAGCGTTTGATTATTTTGACCAAATTTCACGATAAATAATTGATATTTATATTTTATTGAATTTTGATTGATTTATTTTTATTTAATATGAATAAAATTATAAAAAAAATAATAATTTTTTATAATTAATTTAATATAATTATATATATTATAATTTAAATTCAAAATATAATTATTTAAATTAATTTTTTTCTACCTTTTAAATTAATACTAACAAAATTTGAACACTAAAATTTAAATACCGTTATTATTTAACTATTTTATAACCGGATCTAATTTAATTTTTGATTGCAGTCGAGGAGTAAATTAAAACAAAGATTTTGAGATAATTTTGACCTCCATAAATATAGCAATAATTAAATAAATAAAACAAAAAAATATTTTAAAGAAGAACATGCTTACAGGCTGGTACTGGTAGTTCACCTTTTCTCTTTGTACAGTTCAAACCTTCACCGGCGACACCGAAAGCAAAAACATCCTCACCGAAGCAAAGCCAATCGGAGTCAAATCTCATATTTCTAAGCTTTTCTCCGATTTATTAACTTTAACCGGTGAAATAGCCTCAACAAGATGAGCGTCATCGATATTTTAACCAGAGTAGATGCGATCTGTCAGAAGTACGACAAGTATGACGTCGAAAGGCACAAGGATCTCAACATCTCCGGTGATGATGCCTTCGCTCGCCTCTACACCGCCGTTGAAGCGGATATTGAATCCGCTCTTCAGGTCACTTCAATTGTTCTTTTTTGTTATTATTTTTCAGTTCAATTTGAAGTCTGTTGAAGTCAAAACCTGAAATTGAAACCAGATTTAGCTCTACATCATCTTGTTCTGTAAAAAAATTAGTCCTTTTTCATTTATTTTTTTTGGAGTCTGTTGTGATTTTGTTGAGCAATGTGATGTGCAGAAAGCGGAGGTTGCTTCGAAAGAGAAAAAGAAGGCATCTGCTGTTGCTTTGAATGCTGAAATTCGTCGAACAAAGGCGAAATTGTTAGAGGAGGTCCCTAAGTTACAGAGATTGGCTGTGAAGAAGGTCAGTGTTTTAACCTTTTTATGAAATCAATAGTCGGATGATATTGTTTAGGATTTCTTTGTGATATAATATCTGCTGGAATGATGAATTATTTTTGTTACTTCGATTTATATGAGTGTGTTTTGAAAGTCTAAAAATGATAGCTTTCATTTTGGAATTCCCAATAGTTCCTAGAATTTTGTTTCGTAGACTTATAAAAACAAGGCATTTTGAAAGAAATGAAGTTGAAATCCTGCTATAAATGACACGATGTTCATGGAATTCAATTCAATTGAGATATTTTGCACGGTTTTTGTAAGAATTCAATTTAATTGAACTTTTACACATGATTTTTATTCCATATGAACCAGAGTAGATCATAGTGGATTGGCACCTTTCATCTGTACTCAAATGAGAGTAATTCAATTAGATAGATCTGATTTTGTCAGATCTGTAATATGATGACTATGTATTTTTTCGTTTTTACTACATATACATATTTAAATTAAATGTCGAGTTTGTAATGTGACAAAGGAAAATGGATGCATGCTGGTTGTGCCTGTCCATGGCTCAGCTGTGATGAAATGCCCTCTTTTTCTTCTTGTCTTATGGAACATCACAATTGACTACTTTGGACCTGGTCTATTGACAGGTTAAAGGGCTCTCAACAGAAGAGCTTACTGCCCGTAATGATTTGGTCCTTGCATTGCCTGATAGGATTCAAGCTATACCTGATGGAACTGCATCTCCTCCCAAACAAACTGGAGGTTGGGGTGGGCCTTCAGCTTCCCGTACTGAAATCAAATTTGATTCAGGTGATTTCTTTGTTTTGTTGAAATTAAGTCCGTAGATTCTGATTATCTTATGTTATTTTGCACCTGTATTTTGTTGTTTCATAAGTTACAGTTGATTTCTTGCTAGCCGGCTCTAAACTTATTTTTATTTATTTATTTTCTTTTGGTCCTTAGATGGTCAATTTGATAATGAATACTTTCAAGAATCTGAGACGTCAAGTCAATTCAGGCAGGAGTATGAAATGCGTAGAATCAAGCAGGCACGTCATATGTGTTTGTTAGTTCTCATTCATTGACAACTGGACGCTTTCCTTTGAGTTCCAGTTTGTTGATTGTCTATGTTTCTGAGTACAGATTCCACTAACTGTATTTTAATGTTTCCACAGGATCAAGGTTTGGATATGATTTCAGAAGGGTTGGGTACTTTGAAAGACATGGCCCATGACATGAATGAGGTATCGTACATCCTCTGTGTAATTGTATCCGTGTGTGCTTGTGATATTGTTAGGGATGCATGAGATGATTCATTTCTGATGTAATTATCCCCTCATTTGCATGTTTTCTCCTGTTTAATACAACTACTTGTTATGTGCAGGAGTTAGATAGGCAAGTTCCTTTGATGGATGAGATTGATACAAAGGTGAGAAGCATTGCCATCCCTTTATAACTTTTCTATGTCACTCTGCTGGAATTTTTGGTTCATATGAACTGTACTCTGTGCACCCTTGCAGGTGGACAAGGCAACATCTGATCTAAAAAATACCAACGTTAGGCTTAAAGACACTGTTAACCAGGTGATTAGGCTGGAACTTCACAATGTTTAGTTTTCTGTTCATTTTTGCCGGATCTAACAAGTGCTTTTGTTGTGTTCCAGTTGAGATCTAGTCGAAATTTCTGCATTGATATTATTTTGTTGTGCATAATTCTGGGAATAGCTGCCTATTTATACAAGTGAGTTTCATTTACTCTCATCAATTGCTAAAGATATATTTTATTGTTGTTCATATATAGAGAAGTGTTATAGGCTTCTAGTTTTATTCACGTTTGTGTAACTTTCTTTGTGGTTGTTCTATAATCTCATCATGGGTGGCCAAGTTGAAAGAAACTGGTGCAAGGCTAAAAACATTACCTAGGAAAGCTAGGATGAACAAAAACTAAATTAGGATTATACTTGCCAAACTTTTGAAAATGACTAGCTTCATAATCTGGAACTTTTTATTTTTTATTTTTTTTGTGCATTAGCCGACTATTGGTGCCTTCTCATTTGAGTACTTAGCTAGCTTATGAACTATAGAAACAAGATGGTTGATACTGTAGCTGTATGTTGAAACAATGGGAAGGCATATATTATAAGTAATGGATTTCTTTTTGGGCATCAAGTGTTCTTGGACTGCGAGAATCTTAATTTCTCAATTGTATAAATTTGATATGGCATTTAAGCAAGAAAACACTAGAAGGAATTAATGTCAAAATCAAACTTAATGTGCTAAAATCTTCATATTTACAGAATTGTGTGTCTTGCAAGTGTCCCTAGTAATCATGAGATGTCAATGCTACTGTTAAACATATTGTACAAATTGACTATTATTTAATGGGGAAGTTAAACTGATTAAGAATTTTTGGCTTTGCAGTGTGCTGAAGAAGTGATGCGTCAAGAAAAATCTGGTATTCGACCTATTTTCTTGGTGTTGTGTTGGATTTTCTCGGGATTTGTTTGTGTTTGGATGACTTATTATGGTGTTTGCATTTACATTTACTATGTATCTCATGCTTGGAAATAGATTTTGTCATTCATGTAAAGATTTGAACAATCTGTTCTATACCATTTTGATCATTCTAAACAATCCTGTAATTCTTTTTGTATTCTTAGCTTACTCTGGCCCCTCAGCGGTACTTTCAAGTCTAAGCTCTCTCTCTCATCTCTCTCTCTCTCTCACACACACACAAAAATACACACACACATCCTCACATGCGTGCAATGGAAACACATACACACAGTGCGTAGATATATATATTACAGACAGATATGTTCATTCCCATTTTGGAAATGGCTTTGGAGAAGTTAACTTGATTTTATAATGGGCTATTTTACTACTAACAAATCAAATGTTGGAGCTTTATTATTTACATACACTTTGTGCATTCGATGCAAACTTCTAACAATCTTAGGAGCTGCAGTGCAAAGACCAGATGATCTAGATTCTTGGTATTTGTCAAGGTTAAATTCATCAATTCATTTGCACTATTCACTTTTTAGCCATTGATTCCTTCCAATTATCTCTTAGTTGAGATTCTAACCATCATATTGTACCATGAAGATTTGGAGAGATAATAATGCTACACAAACATTTGATAAAATGATAATAAATTATTAAAAGTGATAATTTATTAAAAAGGAAAAATTAAGCACTAAAAAAATAAAACTGTGACAACTTTATGTCTTACTTCATGTCGGGACAATGAAGAAGCTTGGACGCTGCTGCTAATGCTCGATGCAGATGCAAGCGCGATCAATACCCAAATAAAAACAGTTGTACTGTGGGATTACAGGTCATGTAAAATTCTACTGAGTCGAGAAATTTCTACCGGAGCTAGTTCTATCCGAGAACAATTAGCTGACCTAGATTTGCGAATTATTATAGATCATTCGTCGTTAGAATGGAAAATCAACTTATATCTTTAACCACATCAATGCTTAGTTAGCCTTGAAGCCTAACAAATGGCAGAATATTTCCAGCTCCAGTCTTTTCTTCTATATTACAAAATATATAATCTGGAAACACCTTTATATATTGTCCGTAAACATGATGAAAAAGAATCATCACATCTCCAATTTATTTCATACAAATTTCACTAAGGAAAACGCATATATATACATGTTCTACTCTATCTACCTTATATTTAACAGATTATAGCACAAGTCGTCATCCTTTCCTTGTATATAGACAAATGTGCACATATAATATTTGCACACACACACACACACACACACACACACATATATATATATATGCTCTCTACTCACCTGCTGTGAAAGCCAAGTGATCAAGGTCTTGATACTGGAGCATGATAGAATTCCATTGAGCAGGACTGCAGTTGGCTGTGCCATCAGACTGGTTTCTTCCCCAAAAGATCACGTCATTTTCACTAATAGTTACTATGGAAGCATCCCCCTTCTCATCAGTATGTCTCTTTGTAATCTTCTTGCTGGGTGGGATGCAATGTTTTCTTTTAAGGGGATTATTAACGGAGAGTTGAAGATTACTCTTGTCAACAGAACTCCCCTTGTAGAGTGCTGAAGTGAAAGATTTATCACTATTTTGGAAGCTAATGCTTGAAGCTTGAGAGGCAAAGATGTATGGTAACATTGGACAATCATTGTATAAATAGCTTTTTACCATTTCAATGTTGGGGTTGGGGTCATTCGCATATGTTAAACAATTACCAGCTGCTGCAGCTTCATAACTAGGATCATTTCCATCTTCCCAAGTGCTTTTAGGAAAGCTACTTTTTGTTCTAACTCGACATAGCACCCAGTCATCCAGCTGCAACGTCCAAAAAAAAAATAATAATAATAATAATTCATGTTTTTTTTCATCAGCCTAACCTATTTTTCACACACAAATCTTGAACTCAGAACTTAGCTTAAAAAAAATCCAAATTTCTTGACATCGGGTTGGGTAGAGACCAAAGGTCTTGAGCAACCGATCTAGCATAACAACTTTTCTTCCTTTATAGAGTCCATTCGACTTGATCGAAATACGTTACCAAGAAAAAAATATATCTATCTAATTATTCGAAAGGTTGGTTTAGTGACCTAAAGTTCCATTGAATATCTATGAAAAGACGTTAAAAAAAATATGTATCTATTTGATAATTCAAAGGGTTGGCTCGGTGATCTAAAACTAATGAATATTTATATGAGGATTTTTTAGAGCAGAAGGCCCTGTATTCTAATTTTTAAAATTAACAAAAACACCACGAAAATAAGAACAGAGATTAGCCTTATATTCAACATATATAGTATATAAACACCTCATAATTACACCCAAAAAAAAAATCTATCTAATTCCCATGCTTTCTAACAGTAAGAGCTGGAAATCCAAGATTTCATGTATAAATATGCATATATTTATCTTTCTTATCATTTTAATTTGAAAATGACCATGGAAAACAAGTATATAGGGCTTCAATATTAAAGTTCTGCATGTGTATATAGTAATTAACCTACTTACCCTCATGGAGCCCTTTTTCTTAGGATTCCAGGACACTGAATCAAGCAATCTATATTCATGCATGATCCAGTCAGTCTTAATTCCTTTAGGAGGTCGTCCTTTGTAGAAAACAAGAGCCTTCTTGACACCAATACTACTAGTCCCACACGATGTAAGTATTGGTTTATCTGTGCCTGTGGCCTTCCAATAACCTGAGACTGCTGTCCTATTAGGCCTTGCTCCATTAGGGTATTTCCTGTCTCTTGGTGTAAAAAAATACCACTCATCTTCCCCAAAAGAAGCTTTGTCTACTCCAAGAAAATGATAAAAATAACAAAAAATGACATGTTTTTGTTAGTCAATGAAGTGAAGATCATTAATGGGTGAAATTAAAATCTATACATACTTGGCAAGTCCCATGGATTATACTTGTAGAGATCTAAGTCAGTAACTATAGAAGCAGGAAGAGGGTTTGAAGCAGCTTTGTTTTTCAAGTAGAACACTATTAGCTCTTCATCAGATGGATGGAACCTGAATCCAGGAGGAAGATAAAATCCTGAAGTGGGTTTAAATTCCATGGGAAAAAGAAAATCAAAGTTTGCTTCTTTTTTGGTGATGAAATTGAGAAAAACTATAGCCAAGAAAAGGATGGAGACACCGATGTTATCGACCAAAAAGATCATTATATTAGCATAACCACTGTGCAAAGATTATATATAAATGGAGTTTGTTTGTTTTCTATTGCTGGTTGCTGGAATTTAATCATGGTTATTAAATTAAGGTAATGCTTGATTTTATTGCATGGTGTAGGTTCAATGAAGAAAGATCAGAAAGCAATGCATTTGTCCTATGTATTAACTTGTTTGATGCATGCATTTTTAACCTGTTAAAATTGTTGTAATTATTTAAGCATAAAAGATTTTGACATATTTATTTATTAATTAATTAGTCATCATCTAACCACGCAATATTGTTTAGTTAGAGCATGGTTTAACTTTGGATTGATTTTTTTAGTTTAAACTATTAGTATTTAAAGTTTCTTATAACTAATTCAGTTCGATTTGCATAAAATTATAAGGATGGTAAAAATCTCTTCGACATAAGATTTGAACCTAAAATCTTATTTAAATAAAAACAACTGATTATAATAGTTAATATTAAATTTACACTACAACAATTGTTACCTGTAGCTTCAAAATGGTTAAATCTATAAAACTTTGTAGCTAAATGTCTTCATCACAAATAAATTTTGTAGCTTGCTGTAACAAGAAATGGTATGGCTAAACATTAACTACAGAATTTAAGTGTTATATAGTTATTTTTCATATTTTTAGCTACATAACTTATGATAATGAAGTTAAGAAAATTAATAATTTTTTTTATAGAAAAAACTAATGAATTCTATTTATATTAGGAACGAAAATTTTTTATTGTTTGTTTTTAATGTGGAATTTAAAACTTTTTAGTTTCATATTTGTATTTTGTTAATTGGTCTCCATTTAATTATTGTAGCTAAAATTTTATAAAACTAGCTACAAATTATTGTTATAGCTAATAATGTATTTTAGCTATCAATCTATTTGGCTTGTAAATATTATTGTCTATTAGCCACGACATTAAATACCGTGACTAAAATTTTAATTTTAGTCATAACATAATTTATGTTTAAAGCTAATCGATATTATTAGCTATAATCTTAATTTTTGCAGCCAATTATTCATGGCTAAATATACAGCGTATATTTTAGCTATATAACTTTTGATGCATGTCGCTAATAAGTACAATTAGCGTTGTAATTTCTATGACTATAAATTATATTTAGCCATAATTTTTTTATTCATTGTAAAATTTTGTAGATATATGTATGAATTGTAATAGTGTTATTTTAATAAAAATTACGACTATTAGTTATTAGTGCATTTTATGAATAAATGAGTCCTACCAATTGAGATTTAATAGCCCAACAAAGTGAATGATGAAGTGTGGGATTATGAACGTTACATATGCATATAATGGTAACATGAATAAAGTTAGGTGGAAGCACATTTTTTGCATAGATGCCTGTTCTTGGTTCTATCCGTTGGCCATACCTTATTAGAGCAAGGCTCCAAGGTTCAAAATCTGGTTGTTAAGTAAAGAACATAATAAGGCCAACTTGGTGAGATAAACTAGGCATTCGCTTGCCTGTTGTTTTCTTCTTTGTTTATCATTTTTTGTTTGTCCACTTGGTAGTCTCTTTCAGCATTTATTCTACCCACATTTCGTCAACTCAATATGGTTTTGGTTGAATTTATTAAGAGCATTTACATGTACTAAGCTACTATAGGGCAATACCAAAACCTCTTTAAGTAACTTAATCAATTCAGACCTCTTTAATTAACTTAATTAATAAAGTCTAATGAAATTTTCAGGAGATCACAATTTATGGTTAGAAACATGGGACGATATTTTGAATTTCTTTTGGTCTAAATTTTAATATTTAACCATTGAAAAATTCAATTTGACATAATAAAATTATAAGAAAGATAAAAAATTTCAAACAACTAATTTAACACTTTGAGTTATTAGAAGGATGGAATCTAATACTTATAATGTCACTATGTTGAAATGATGTACTATGCTAAAGATCTCTTACGGGTGATTTATGTAGTAGGGTTCGAACTCCCTTTTTTTATATTGGAATATTAAATCATTTGAATTCTTTGATTGAAAAAAAAATGTACAATGTCAAAGATTTGTATTATACATATGTACAAAATGAACATCGTATACATATATAGATACAAATCTTGTTCATAACGAAATTCTTACACATTGTGGATATGTATCAAATTAAGAATGGTGAATCATCCTAGGATGTTAACTTTGATTTTCAAACTTAGCAACTTGTATGTGTACGCACGCATAAATAACCATTAAGGAATTAGACACTTTGTGGGTTATCCGTTTGTTGATTAATTTACTATTAAAAAACTTTATTTATTTATTCCAATTCTAATTAAATTAATAACTTTTAATCAATTTGAATCCTATATTTCAAGTAGTTAAAAGAGTTTATTTCTCTATATAACGACTTAAATTTAATTTTTAGTGCTAAAATTTAAAGAAAATAAATTACATGCTAATATTTTTTGAAAAAATAATAAAATACTAAATTTACCTGATACCCAAAAAAAATATCACTATTAACCATAAACAAAAAAGAAAGAAATGAAAATGATAAATTGAGGAATAAACCGGCAAATTGGATCAACGCTAAACATGAGGCCTACACATACGAAACATCATTTCAGACCAATTGCAACATTTTGGGCCAGGTATAGTTGAAATATTAGGGCCACACATGTTTTTAGGATTAATAAAAATCTACTCTAAGTATAAGTCTCCCAAATACAAAACAATAAAAACATTTTTTTATAAATTAGAAAAATAAGAATTATCTATTTTATATATACTCATATATATAAATGTTTAAAAAATTCTTATATGCTTCGTATGTATTGTATTTAACAATCAGATTTATAATATATATATATGCACATGTTATTATTTTTTTATTAGTTATATGTAAAATATTTGACATATTGTATTATATTAATTATTTTTTTATTAGTTGTATGTAAAATATTTGATATATTGTATTATAAATCCAAGAATTATTTTTTTAAAATGTTCATGTTTGTTCGTAGTTGGATCAAGTGACTGCCGTGTTGAATATGCTGAAAATGGTTGATAATAAAGGCTTTTCAAGTTCAAGTTGGATTTTGCAACTTGATTTTCTTCTTTGTTTAATTCCCCTCCTATGGGACAGCCCCATGTGAAGCTAGTACTCTCCAAGAGCAAGAGATTGTTTTACATTGGCAAATGTCTTAATTTGTGTGCTTTTACGTACGAGTTTAATGCTACTAATAATAAAAGATGATCTCAATCAGAACCTAATAATATTGGCTTAGAGTGGGAGAATAAGATGGTGGAAAATCGAATTCTACTCTCAATTAAATGTTTTGATCTCGTGATAGAATGTTTTACTATTCGATTGAAGTAGGTTAGATAATACTAATATTGATTTATTGTCGTTATTATTAATTGTTGTTGCATTGCATTTTAATGATGTTGAAAAAGAGCAATAAGAAATTGCATAAATTATATACACACATATCCAACTAACACATGGTGTTCTGTGACTATATACCCGTTTATGTGCATGTCTACCTCTCTATATATAAATATATATTGAAGATTGAGAGAGCTTTGGATGCCAAAAGATCAAGGGGGAATCGAACGAAAAAAGCATCAATTCATGGTAGGGAAAGATCCGTATGCATGGAGCCAAAAGTGTATAATTATTAATTATATATTTTGTGTATTAGGAAATAATTAATACTCTTTTTTAAAAAAATCTTTAATTTAATTAATTAAAATGTTATAATTAGATTATGAAAGACAATGAGTCTACTCAAAGTCAGCTTAGATTAAGACATCAGAAAACGTGTGGGTCTCGACACGACAACGTATGACCTAATTCTTATATTTGTAGTGTTATCGCCCAATTAATTCAAATTAATTATTTCCAAGCATACAAATATTCAGTTTTTTTACTTTATATATATATATGTGGTTGTCTTTCATTTGTAATTCTGTTAGTTATTTTCTACTGAATTTTTAAAATTGTAATTTCTTCATATATACCATGTCCAATAGAATATATAAATATATTACCATATTATATATTTTATTATTAATTGCAAATTATATTTGCATTGTATGTAATGCACTTTCTTCATGTGTTCTAGTTAAATATACGTTGAATTATAAAAATTGATTCAAGTGGTAGATAAATTTACTAAGAGAATTAATTAAGATAAAATACGTTAAAATACCATGGAGCGGGAAGATGGGAAGTAGAACTCAAATTCAAATTCTTTTATGGCATTAGAAATTCTTTAAACACTAAATTAAGGCTCACTTACTATACATTATTTAAGTATAGATTTGAATAACCTCTTTGTAAAAAATTAATTAATTAGTTTGAAATTATTTTAGCATATTTCATGGGTTAATGCCCGGTAATTGAAGGTAGCTACCTCAAGTAGCCTTGTCTATGATCATTGAAGAATAAAATTAGTTTTGTATTTTTATTCTCTATTATTTTCTCCTTCTCAATTATTACAACAGGAAACAATAAAAAGAACTTTTGAAATTAACTTATATCTATGTGTTTACATTTTCAACCTATCTGAATAAAAATCGGATATATATAGAATTGAAAACATAGCTTATTTGATTTTTTTTTTTCTTAAATATTTTTGTATATAATAATTTTTATTAATTTAGAGTTCAAATTAAGGTAACCTATAAAAAAGGTAAGATTTTCAACATATATTTTTTTTATATATAAGACTTGAATTCGAATTTTTACTTAAAAGTATCTAAATTTCTTGTCATTTTCTCACTTGCATCAACAAATATTAATATAGCTAGCTTATTTAAATTTAGTAATTAGTGTATATATTTTTAATTAATTTCTAATGGGTAAATTCTAAAGTTAGAAAAAATTAATTGTTTCTTGACCTGCGATGGCCTTTTCAACCAAGTACGTCGACTAGTCATATTCAAAATTCAAATAGTGACCAATGAATTCAATTGATGTCAATTATATGGCAACATTGTCTACATTGTCTTTGAATATTGCCTTGTACATGAAAGAGCAATTAGACAAAACAAGTGCACCATTTTAACTACTCTTTTACTTATGTTTTTCTATTGCATACGTTTTTCCATGTCAACAAATCCTTTAATTGTTAGATGCTTCGCTCATCACTTCGAGATTCAGATTCAAAATTACCGCTTTCAATTTTTATTGTTAAAAGAAATCATTTAATCAATTTTCTAAATTAAGTCATTAATTATGTATAAAAATAATTAAAAGCTAATTCAATTATGTATTAATGTACATTAATACAATTTTTTTTCCCAAAAGAACATTTTTAAAAAATTTCGTGTTAATGTACTAAGTACTGAAACACTTAGGGAATAATGAAAGATGTATAAATGGAGCAACATCAGATTCAGAATCACAGTGTAAAGCTATGAGACCCCTTATTCACACACGCAGAGAGACTCAGTGAGACAGTGTATCACGGACCGTCCTATCACCTCCTCGGGAACCACAACTTATGACCCTTTTCTCCATGTCTCTCTCTCACTCTTTTTCTACTGCTAGATTCAGTCCAACTTTTAATTATGGTATAATCATTCAATACCTGATCAATTTTGCTATCTTCACTACAAAGGCAATCAACTTTTCCAAAAAGTCTCTTTCTTTTGGTTTTTCCATTCACAAACTCTACGCGTTGAAGTTGAGTAATCCAATAATATTAAAAATTTTAGTATCCGTGACTATCGAATGTCAAAAGTTTTCTAGCTAATTACTATATATTTTTAGTCTAGATTATAAGCATTTAAAATTTATTGACGAACAAAAGTAAAATGATAACTTCTTTTAAATGTATTTTAAAGTGTAAAATTTAATTTTTACTATATTAATTTAAAAAGGTAGAACTAACCTTTGTTATATTTGTTATATAATTCATCAATAGTTAAATCATATAATCTTTATATTAATAAAAAAATTTATTAAATTTTAACTAATTTGATTTGATCGAACGGGACCACAAAGGCTACACATATTACAATTTGAATTCAAATCATCGTTTAAACGAGAATAATTTTTGTAAAATGGTCTCATTATTGTTAGTTCTTACATATTTTTTAATTTTTTTTTTAAAAAATCCGATTAATTGTGATTACGTTCCTACATGCGCTTGCATTATATTTCTTGTTTTTTACCATAGTATTCTATTGCCATATATATACTATTCTTCAATTTCATTCTTTTACAGTACTATATGCTTTCTAATTAATTTATGTATATAATCGAAGTTTGAGTTCAAGAAATCGAAAAAGGCTACAAAAAGACACATGCTAACCTACTTCACATTCTTGTTAATTTAATTACAACAATTAGTACTTCTACAATCGTGTCGTTGTGGTCCATTCAACCAAAAAAAAAAAAAAAAGTATATCCATAGCTGACCAACTGTGTGTGAGATAAAAAAGAGATCAGAATAAGACCAAGATAATGAGAGAGAGGTTAAAGAATAATAAAGAGGTTTAGGTGTGTGTGTATACAGTATACTTATATTCTCTTTCAGGCATCATGGTTCTTGGTGTTTTGTTTTGAAACCAAACAAAGACACAGAACTAGATCTCTGTATGAAGAGTGTACAAGTTTTGGACTATATTTATTAGTGTGTATGTGTGTCTTTAGATTGAAGTTTGAGTTGGGTTTTTTCTTGTCTTTTGGCAGAACTAGAGAAAAGAGTTAGTTGATATTGTTTTTTGAATATACCAAAGATTTTTAGCTGTTTGTGTTTGGAGAATTTATTAATTATTGTTGTTTTGTTTGTACAGTTTTATCCCTTTCTTGAAAGCTTTCTTTTGGTTATTGGCTTAAAGCTTAATTTAGATATATTCATATATATATATACATATATGCAACAGCAAATCATGATGTCTGGTGCTCATCATGATGCTTTTTCCTCCATTAATCCTTCTTCCATATCAGGGTTTGTTCATCTTGATCAAGAACAGAATGCAAACCCTAACCCTAAACCTACTCCAGTGCTCAAAAAGAAAAGAAACATGCCAGGAACACCAGGTAATTCATTATTAACACTAACCATGCTTCTTCTCTCATTTTGCTTCATACCCTTTTCTTGAATTTAAGTATACAGTTAGTTCTTCAAGTTTCTTTGATTTTCAAATGAATGATAACTTACATGGGATATGTGTGTATATATGTGTCTTAACAGATCCAGATGCTGAAGTTATTGCTCTATCTCCTACTACTCTTATGGCTACCAACAGATTCATATGTGAAATATGCAATAAAGGTTTCCAAAGAGACCAAAACTTGCAGCTTCATAGAAGAGGTCATAATCTTCCATGGAAGCTAAAACAAAGAACCAACAAAGAAGTTAAAAAGAAGGTATATATATGCCCAGAAAAGACTTGCGTCCACCATGATGCGTCAAGAGCTCTCGGAGATCTCACCGGAATTAAAAAGCACTTTAGTCGGAAACATGGTGAAAAGAAATGGAAGTGTGAGAAGTGTTCAAAGAAATATGCAGTTCAATCTGACTGGAAAGCTCACTCCAAGACTTGCGGTACTAGAGAATATAAATGTGATTGTGGCACTTTATTTTCCAGGTATGTATATATGATCAGTACTGCACTATGCATATGCACAGTATCTTCTCGTTTTATCAAATTTTCTTCAGTTTCCTTGGCAATTACATCCGAGCAGTGGCAACGGTTCCAACTAATCAATTTTCTTCCGTTTTCTTGGCAATCTTTGACATGTAGTAGGAGGAATAAATGCTATAGAATGAAGAGTTTAATTCATGTGGATGTTAGAAATTTAATGCTATATATATATGTTCATTTATGAGTACTAGGTATACATAAGAATATTTTAACAATAAGAGGTGTTATTCACTCTGAATTGGATTTTTCTAATTTAATTGCTCAAAAACAGGAAAGATAGCTTTATTACACATAGAGCATTCTGTGATGCCTTAGCTGAAGAAAGTTCAAGAATCAATTCAGCTCCAACAACCAATCTCAGTTTCAGAAACGACCATACAGCAGTAGTAAATTTGCCTCATGGAGTCCAAGACCTTAGTACTGCCATTTCGCAATTCAGTAGTTCAAGCTTTAGGCCAGATTTTATTGGTATGCCTTCTCTCAGTGTTGATCAACAAAAATCAGGATTAATGTCCTTGTGGCTAAATCAAGTAAATGCTCAGATAACTCCTGCTGATATTGTGGCTAATAATTCTAATCTTTATGCTTCTTCTTCAAATTCAACAGGCTTGCCAGAGATGGTGCAAATTGGATCATCAAGTCTCTATGGTTCATCATCCACCAACAATTTTGGTAATATAACTTTATCAGGATTGCCTCATGGATTAAAGCAAGAAGAAGGTGGTAACAAGGGAACTAATAATATGACAGATTCATTGCCTTCTCTGTACTCAGATCATAATCAGCAAAATAAGCAGTCAAAGCCAGTAGCACCCATGTCTGCTACTGCTCTTCTTCAAAAAGCTGCTCAAATGGGCTCTACAAGAAGCAACAACCCATCTTTCTTTGGAAGCAGTAGTAGTTATGGACTAATGAGCTCTTCTTCTTCTTCCAGTACAACAAACCTCAACTCTCTCAACCAGAACAGAAATGAGCTGCACCAAGTCTTCCAAAATGTTAATAAGCAACAAGAAAGTAATTTAACAGCAACAAGCTGCAGGGTAGCTTTAGGTGATGCTATAATGGCAGCAGCATCAAGTGGTCTTGATCAAGTAGTATTGATGCAATCTATTGGTAAACAAAAAAACCCGGTTCAGTTAAAGCTGCAGCCAACTGGTTCAACTTCCTTAGAAAGTAGCTTAACAAGAGATTTTCTTGGTATGAGTGGTCAATCCGACCGCCCATTTTTTCCCCAAGAAATAGCTAAATTTGCTTCAGCTATGGGTTTGAGTCAATTTACTGGCAATCCTTGAGGTTATCAGTTGCTCGGTCTGCATTGGTGTGTGCTAATGCTGTGTTTTTTTGGTCAACTGCGTTTCCAACTGGACCGCAGTACCTCATACAGGAAATGAGTTCAGTACACTATACTCAGCACAACTGCACTAAAATTCGTGTTCAGAACCGAGTTGACTCGGTAATGGAATCGGTGGAGAGCGGCTAATTAGAAAGAGGATCAAGGGAGGGCAGACTGTGAATGGTGTGGTGTGGACCAGTGCATGATTGAAGTTGACTAAACACTGTGCCAACTCCAAGTCTTTGCACGTTGTTGTTGTTGTTTTTCTTGTTTTGCTTTCATCTTCTTGTTTTATCTCTTGTTTCTTTTTAACTCTCTTCTTCTATATATTTTATTTTTGTTCAACTCCTATAAATGTTCAAGCTAAAAAAAAATGATGGGCAAAAAAAAAAAAGAAATGAGCAATCCATTGATTAGATTAGAGACTCGAACTAAATTCAACTAATATATCTAGTCAAAAATGTTTTTTTTTTTAAGAAAAATAATCAAGAATTATTGATAGAAACAAAATATGTATAGAAGTCAATAAGAAAATAGTTATGTGGTAATTTTTCTCCAAGAATATTTTAAGATATATGATTTGAATTTTATCGTCGTCTATTTAAAAAAAAAGAGTTATCTTTTTTTTTTGTCATTGAAGAGTTGTCTCTTATTATATAAATCATATGACCTCCTATTAATAAAAAATGCTTAAAAAATATAAATTATTTAATAAAATTTATGTAGATGATAAGATTTAGCGCTATAATATTATGTAGATTTTATAATTTATTAGAGCCACATATAATTCGGTCTTTTTAATTATTTATTGAAATGGCGACTCTCATTTTCTATACTAATTTTTGTAATTAGGTACCCCATCCATAATTTGCATCTTTAATTTTTTATTTGTTTAGTTGATTGGTTTATTCAAATAACTTGTTATGGAGAATAGGCTTTACAAGTATCTTTTTTTTTTTTTTGGCTTAAATCTCCAAGTACTACTTTATTGTCTTATTAACTAGGCAGAATCTAGATGGCTGCTTAATTCATAGAGTACCCCTTCAATTTATAAGATTAAAATTTATAAGATTAATTATATGGCCTAGCTATTTATGAGGATGCTTTGGAGATAATTCAGGGACCAATAATTGCCTTACAATATGTCATAATATATCAAGAACATGGCATATATATTATCCGGACAAAAATTTTATCATCTCTTTTATTGTGTAAATTATTGTGTTGATAGGTTCATATATTAATTAAATTATAAATAATATTAAAAAAATTTACCGAATTAATTGAAGTCAATGATCTATCTGTAAATTAAACAAAAAATTAAAAAAATTATTCTTATTTTGCATGTGTAGTAGATAATTTACGTTCACCTCTTTTGAAAAAAAAAAAAAAACTCTCCATACACATTTAATGGGAATTTGAAGGATGTATTAATTAATTTTCTACCTATAGGATAGCATTTTGAAAGTGATCATCATTTGTAAACAAATCATCAATGTTGTTTGCTTCCCTTTAGAATGGAAGACTAGTTGACATATTTTGGAATGTGAGTTGAGAATTTTTGTTGTTAACTTTTAGCAAACTCTACATATATAGTACATTTTCTTTTCTTTTACAGGCTTTTGTTTTGCCCTTTCTTGACCAAATCGGAAAGAAAAAGTATTAGCAATCAAGTTTGTACCTATTCGTCTCCATCATTGAAGGGGCACCGGTCACCACCACATCTAATCATCGGGTAATTTACAATGGCCGTATCCAAGATTTTAGCTAAATTTAAATATACTACCTAACTTTCAATTAATCATTTAAAATTTATAACAATATCTAAATTCATTTTTCGGTGATTTTTCATCTAATAGAGTTGAATGATGTGACTTTCGCAGGAACGTACGTGGAAAAATTATATATGTAAAATTTCTTTTTTCATATGTATTAAATAGTATTTGTGATGCCATATATGCACATGTGTCTCATAATTTTTTTAAACTTTTCATTTTAGTCATTTATTTTTTTAAGATATCAAATTAAAATCAACAAAAATAAAAAAGAAACTTTAAATTTTACTTTTTTTTCTCATACTGTAATCAAAATTTATTTTCTTTCATGCTTTAATCAATCAAATTTAGCACTGGTGATTGGAAAATAATATTGGATACTATAATAGAATTTATATTAAATGTTAAAAAAATTTAAGTGACTAATTAAATGTTGGGTATTATTATACAATCAAAATTTATACGATTGTTGTAAAAAAAAAGAAAAAATTGCAGAGAGCGTAAGCTAACAAACTTTCAAACCACTTAAAATCAACAATTTCTGTATTTTATGTATATGAATATATTTAAGGTTTACATAATAAAAAAAGCTAGATAGCTGCATTTTTCTTATTTATTTTTTTCATTTTATCTTCTTGATCAGATTTTGATATACTAATTTACAAGACTTTGGAACTAATTATTACAGAATGTTTGCTGTTCCAAATAGTATCATTGGAAAGTCGAAAACGTGCATACATGAGACACCTTTCATTTGACAAATTAATGTATTATTAATTAACTTATTTGTTTCTTAATTAACACCCAAGAATATTATTAAACCATATATTTCATGAAAATAAGAAACTATCTGATTTAGGTTTGACAACATAACAGTTCTTAAAAAGGGTACCCTTATTTCGGCTTCTGCGTGTCTCACCTTACACCAAGTCTAGGACCCTTCCCGCGGAAGTGGTCACCTGTCCTCCAAAATCAAGATTACACCGATGTTTTGACTTATCAATGCTTTTCTTGAGATTTTTAGGGAGATTAAATATATTTAAAAAAAAACAATGGTAGTCTACGTAATCTCTTGGATAAATTGCAATGTAACAGAGGGATTTTATTAAATAAATAATTTATGAAAAAAGGACCTTTAAAAGCTACGTGCAACTTTATTGTAATGAGTAGTACCTTTTTATTGGTACTTGTCACGACCAGCTTTTGGAGACCTGGGTCAACATTAGTCTATTCTATACATGTTCTTGGAGTTTGAGTTGTAATTCTCACCTGTTTAGTAGACATCAAACAGGCTTTGATTAATGTAAAGTTATGTAGAATTAATATACATAGGATTCCTATGTTATTAGCATGATTATTACTATTTTATCAATGTTACATATTTCTAGTAATTCTATGTTTATTTATTTAATTTTTTGAACTCAACATTGAGCAGTCTTGTCCTTTTTAAAAAAAAAAAAAATTTGAACAGTCTTGTTTTATGGAATAGGTCCACAGATAATCGAATCCTAAGGCTAATCATGTACCTAATGTCATATAGTGTTGTTTTATTTATTAATTTATATATCCAAGTTCAAAGTGTAAATTAAATTGAAAGATTAAAGGAGAATTAACGGGTGTCTAACTTTTCATTGTAATTTTTTAATTGTTAATTCAGCTTGTGGCTCTTAAACACTTCTATACTAATATATAGATATATATAATTCATATGTTTTATAGGTAAGTATTTTTAGGTCCATTACACTAAGTTTTACTCAAAAATTTTAAACTAAGTGTCACACTTTGTCTCACGTAGTTCGAGATAGATATTTAAAATTATCCACTTCGTAAACCATTTACTTTAGTCTAAATGTGTTATAAATATAGTTATATTTGCAAGAAGGATTGGATTAAATTTTCTTACGAAATTTTGGTTTTGTCCAACGATACATTAGAGAAGTAGAATTTATACAATTATATGTATTTATGATTAATGATGTAGGTATAAAACACTTAGGTAATATAGAAAATCACCCTTTTAAAACTAGATTGGTATTCATGGTTGTATACTAAAAACATAGTAATGAACATCATTTAAGTAATTTAAAACACATTTACAATTGTTGCATTATCTATATAGTCTAGCCACCATTGTTTGATTTCAAAATTATATACTATTATAATACTTATCAAAACAAGATTTAAGAAACAAAGTACAAGGCTTCTTCAATGAGGATGTTGGCCAACCTTATAGAGTACAAGGCTTCTTCAATGAGGATGTTGGCCAACCTTACTCTGAAACTTCCATATACACTCTCTTAACTCAATCCACCCACTATCAAGTCTTGTTATCTGAAAAAGGTTATAAAACAGAGTAAAATGAGTACAAAAATACTCAATGAATAGATATTTCAAGTAGAAGATAATTTGGTTAAACCAAACACATTAAACTTCTCAAATCAAAATACTAGAGTACTTAAAATCAAATTATAATTCACTTGAAATATTAAAGTCATTCTTACTTTTAAACTTATACAAAACTTAGTCAAGTAAAACACATGCCTTTACAAATATTAATACAACCTTTCGTATGTATTAACCATCCTTATAACAAACATTACAACTCAGCCATAACATATAGGCCATCACAAACTAACTCTAGGCACACTTGAAGGCTAACCGTTCTACTACATTAGTACAGAACGAGCCTTCTCCCTTCATCGTCCTTCAATCAAGTGCCTTATTATTTATTACGCAATAACAACCAACAATCTCAAATGTGCATATAACACCTCAACACATTCACACATCTCATATAGAGTGGTAATACACAAATCAAATGGCATTTCCATTGATAATCAGTCAAAATATTACTATCACATTATAGTTCCACAAAGCATTCAAAAGCCATCTATTTCTCAACAAGATTCAAAACAATGAAACTAAGTTGAATATAATTCATCAAGTAACTAAATGATCTCAAATCAGGTTACTAAAATAAAGCATATCATAGTAACACATTAAACATGTAGACTTGAAATCATTATAGTTTCAAAATATGAAACTTATACAAGTATTTCAAGTAGCAACAATCTAATTTATATTATAAAAACTTAAATATATCAATTCAAGTTCATGAAACAACACCAAAAAACTCATTTTATTACTATATAAAAAGAGTTAAAGGGCTTGAACATCCACTCACAAAATAGCTTTAAGTTTGATCTTTTACAAGCTGAATCAAGGAGTCTAAAACCATTTCAAGCCATTAATCATCATTCCTAAGGCTGTAGTGATTGATTTGGTAAGTAATTTTAGTGTTTTGGTTGAATCAAGTTAGGGTTTATAAGATGCAGAATTCGGGTTCTAAGTGCCTGATTTTTCATTCTTATTGTTTTGATCATATCTTGAGTTATGAATCTTCAAATTGAGTTTTCTTTGATGATATGGAAACTTTGAAGAGTTATCCAAAATTGTTCTTCTTGAGCTTGATCTGATTTAGTCTCTACATTAGTGTAATAAAATAAAATATTTTAATACTCAGTCTGTCCATGTAAACTGACCTTATTGGGTTCAGCTAACCATATCTCCCTCTATAGTTGTCCAAATGAAGTGAATTTTTTACTGAAGGTATTAGACACATAGATATAAGTCTAGGTAAAATTTGAGCTCAAAATAAATTTTCTATAAATCCCAAATTTTTTTCAAAATTTAGCCTGAAATAGCCCTTTTAGGATGTATGAATCTATTTTGTAGAGTTAAGTTGATGTGCATATTTTTGCATAAGGTTTGGGGTTGAATGATTACAAAAGTATATGGGATTGTTATATTAATGATTAGAAAAGTATATGAAATTTTTACTTAAAAATCATTAATATAGTAATCACATATACTTTTCTAATCATACAACCCCCAAACCATATGCAAAAATATGCAAATCAACTTAACTCTACAAAATAGATTCTTACAACCTAAAAGGGCTATTTCAGGCCAAATTTTCAAAAAAATTTGAGATTTATAGAAAAGGTATTTTGAGCTCAAATTTTACATAGACTTATATCTAGGTGTCTAATGTGTTCAGTAAAAATTTCACTTCATTGGACAACTATAGAGGGAGACATGGTTAGCTAAACACAACTAAGTCAGTTTACATGGACAGACTGAGCATTAAAATGTTTTCTCTTATTAAACTAATATAGAGACTGAATCAGATCAAACTCAAAGAGGAACAGTTTTATATAACTCTTCAAAGTTTCCATATAATCAAAGAACACTCAATTTTAACCTTCCTAGCTCAAGATATGATCAAAACAATAAGACTTAAAAATCAGGTACTTAAAACCCGAATTCTGCATCTTATAAACCCTAACTCAATTCAACCAAAACACTAAAATTACTTACCAAATCAATCACTAAAGTCTTAGGGATGATGATTAATGGCTTTAAATGGTTTTAGACTCCTTGATTCAGCTTGTAAAAGATTAGCTTCACTTGAAGAATTTAGAAATTCTCTTTAGACTTGTCTTCCTTTCCTAAGTGTTTTTCCCTTTTTTTTTTTATTCTTTTTTTTTTAATATCTATGGTTGCCAAAGAATTAAGGAAGCTTCCAGGTCTTGTTAGGATAATTATAATATAAAATATTCTTTTTTGCCCTTAATGAAATATTTAAGTTACCTATAAATCTTCAAGCTTTTAGTTGTTCAATTAAGGACAATCACTTGCTTCAATTGAGTCCTTTTGTCTATAACTATATATATATATATACTAATGTTGATCTTAGCAATGATCAATCTTGATTTTGATCTTAACAAACTTAATTTTGAGTATTTAACTTTGTTTTTCTAAGTGTGTATAAGTTAGGACTCAATTGGAAAGTCAAAGTGAAGAATTATCAAAGAATTCGACCTCTGAGATTCAAGAAGATTTTTGACATCCTTAGAGCATTATAATGAGAAAATAATCTTCTTGAAATTTGAAGAAAATATCTTAAGCTTTCTGAATTATGCTTACTTGTCAAAATCTGAGTTCTTTTGGGTCTGCAAATCTTCAGTTAAAATCAGCATATGTAGCTTTCATTTTAAGTTGTGCAACTCTTAGCATTTCAACAATATCTTGAGCTAGAGAAGTCCAAATAAGGTGATTCAAAATGATATGGAAATTTAAGACAAATATATACAACTTTTATGGAGAAAGATTAGGCTGATTTGATCGTATTTAGGGGATAAAGTCATGATCCCGACCGGGACCATGCAAGTCTCGACTGGGACCAAATTGCAAGTCTAGTACATATCCCGAGCCAATGTCACGACCAGGATCAATGTGGTCATGATCGGGATCAGTGTGCTCATGACCGAGACTAGCTCATGACTCAAATTCAATGGTTATAACGGATATATTTTTGAATATCCCGACTGGGACTAGAGAAATTACAGCTCAAAAGTTCAAATTTTATTCAAATGAAGTTTGAAATTGTTGAAAAAGAAATTATTATTTCTAACAGTTATAATTGAATTGCTCAACTATAAATACAACCTCTGAAGATCATTTAGAGGTTAAGAAACTTGTTTATCATTTATACACTCTCAAGCATTTAATTAAGCTCAAAATTCTTTTTATCTTTGTATAACTCTTGTGAGAGTTGGTGAGTGATTAGAATAGAAATTCTTGTTCTTCTATTTTATGGGGATTAAGAAAAGAGAAGTGAAATTCTATTTTAAAGGAATTGGTTTAAGTGTTTAGCCATTAAAACACTTGGGAATTTGGTTTTAGTGTGATCCTTGAAAACACTTGTGTAAGGTTTGAGTTGAGCCTAAAACTCAAGTTATTAAAATCAATCTAGGGGAATAGATTATGGTGATTTAAAATTCTAACTTGGGGATAAGTTAGGTGGAGACGTAGGATTGTTGAGAATTCGAACTCCTTAAATTTTTGTGTTCATCATTCTTCCTTCTCAACATTCTTTCAATTCTTATTTATTTGTTTTTAAGTTTTGATTTTTGTTCGATAGCCCTATTAACCCCCCCTCCTCCCGGGCATTTTCAACTAGCTTATATTTAAATTCACTCAATATATTATATGTAAATGTAATGCATAATGAATACTAATGTACCTATAGTTAGGGTACGGGTGTGACAATAAAAATCAATTTGCCCCCTAAAATTTTCATTCAAGGTTAAATTAGCAATTTTGAATATTTTAGAGTCAATTTAGTTGCTGAATTTTTCAATAAATGTTAGCTTACCCCTAAATATTACAATTAGCTCCTTAACTTTTGACAGATAAATAAAAAACTCCAACAAATTACAAATACTTCCTCAATGTTTTAAATAGTTAATGAATAAATCCTTATTTTAGTATAAAAATATTTTAATTTTAGAATTATACTTAACCTATAACGTGTAAAATTTAAAAATCTAATTGTATTTTGTATTAATATTAATTTAGTTATTCACTAATAATTTTTATTAGTTTTAAAATATAAAATTTTTATTCATATTTTAGAATTTTATGTGACATTTAAATTTATATATAATTTAAAAAATATAGAAATACAATTTAATATGTACACTGAAATAATTAATTAATCGCTTGATGCTAAAGTAATAAAAATATAAAGATAAACTAAAATTAAAATTTAACAACAACAACAACAATAATACTAAAATTATAGTTTTAGATTTTATTAATTTAATAATTTATAAGTTTATTGATATTTTTAGAATTATTATATTTTCATCACTTTAATAGTACAATATTCTATTGAAATTAAAAATTAATTAATTACTTTATTACATTTCGTTAATTTTAGTATCTTGTAATAAAATATAATAACGGACTAAAACTAAAATCATAAATTAGTAAAAAATAAAACTAAAATTATAAAATTTATCATCGCCATCAACGTCATTGTTATAAAAGTTTTAGTTTTAATTTATTACTGTACTTTTATTACTTTAATCTTAAAATTATAAAACCAAATAATATAGTATACACGTTAAATAGTACAATTATATTTATAAACTATAAAAAAAAAAGTTGAGTGTTAAGTATAATTTTAAAAATAAAATTTATTTATAAACAAATAAAATTTTTATATTTTAAAACTACTAAAAATTATTGGTAAATAACTAAATTTATATTAATATAATATATTATTAGATTTTCAATTTTACAAATTATATTTCTAAAATGAGAACTTATTTGTTAATTATTTAGAAGATTAGAGATATATTTGTAGCTTGTGAGGGACTTTTATTCGTTGTAAAAAAAGAAAGAGCTCAGTATAATCTCCATATTAAAAACAATTACAATCTACGGGCTCAAATCTAGTTCAGAAGAGGGCTGCCATCTTAATGGGTTTAGTTAGCCTGGACTATCATCTCCAGTTAGCCCAATTTAATCCCCAAATTAAATATAATTACAGTCTCGGGCTCAAGCCTAGTTCAGAAAAGTTCTAGCATCTTAATGGGCTTGGGTAGCCCAGACTATCAGTCCAGTTAACCTGATATAATCCCCAAATTAAACACAATTACAGTTTACGGCCCAAGTCTAATTTAAAAAAGGGCTGGCATCTTAATGGACTGTCATCTCCAATTTAGACCAATATAATCCCCCATTAACCCATGGAATTTTTAAAAAAATATCCATTTTTTTATACATGGCTAGCAGCAAAATACCCACTTTTTGTAAGATATTACATGCGTGCTCAACTTTTATAAAAAATTACATGCGTGTCCTTTTTTTATTTTGCCGTTTTTGTTCATCTTCATTTGCGTCATCTTTTTCTTGCGTGCTCTTCTTTCTTTTTTTTGGTTCTTCATTATTTTTTTGGATTTTTTTTTGTTTTTT
>CATIWM010704628.1:0-13346 GCA_949671775.1 Mallotus repandus
TGGGCGTTGTTATTGCTGTTGCAGGGGGTCCAGGTCCAATTAGTAGGGCTCTTCGAGCTACACCAGTCATTCCAGGGAATAAAGGCTGGTTGATTTTGGGTGTTTTTTCTACATGGCCAGGGCCTTCCCTTGTGATTTTGGAAATAATAAGACGCTTTGATATAAGGGCGCCTATCCATGCTTTTTTGCCAGTGCTGTTGATACTTTTCACGCCTATGTTGATGTCTGGTTTACTGGTTTACTATTATAATAAAGGTATCGACGGCAGAGAATTGCCTATGCTGGATATGGGTCGTCTGGCAAAATGTGCAATCACCGTGCTTTCCATCTGTGCTGCTATAGTGATGCGACTGTATTTGGATTATGATTTTCAATTTACCATCGCCCTGATAGAATTCACAATTTATTTACATGCACTTTTGAGAGTCAAATGCTGCATACTTTTAGATGTGAGCATCAGGGATGTACTATTGGCAGGGTTTATGCAATTTCTGATCTTTCCAGCAATCGGTAATACATATGCGTCTATTGCGGCTCTATCATTTTGTGGTAGTGCTGCTTTGTACCAGTATTGCTACTGGGCAGACCCTGATATTTATATCGAGCAGCTGCTTGAAGCTGGCGAACGGTGTATCTGTTGTCGACGTTGATGCCCATTCGTTATTTTTATTTTTTTGGGAGATAGCAGGTTAATTATGTTTTATTGTTGTTAGTAGTATTTAATGGACTATTAGCTTATTTTTAGCAAGTTAAGTTAATTATGTTTTATTATTATTCATTGACTACAATTGTGTTCATATTCACTTGTGTGTCTCGAATTCAATATTATGAAATCAAATTTTTTGATATTGCAAGTCATTCCTTATTATTTGCAAATTGTGCTTAATGTTGTTATCATTGATGAAGTTGAATACGGATGGGGCCATGAAAATGAACTCTGGGCATGCATACGCATGAGGCCTTATTCGTGATTGTCAAAAGAGTTTTGGCAAATGGGGTTGAATGACGCCTTCTCTAGGAATTATAGCAAGTTGCATGGTAGTTGGGCATCAAAAAGTTAATTGTTGAGAGAGGTAATCAGTGTTTGGTGAACAGTCTCTACATTAAATTTTATATATGATTTATTCTTAAATAAATTCAATTTTCAGAATATATATGAACAAGTTTGATAAGCATACAAGTATATATTTAATTTTTTTACATAGAATAACATTTTTTACAATAAATGAATATATTTTTACAAAAATAAAATAATTTAAGCAGTAAAAAATTTAAAAAAGTACGGTGCAGTAATTTATGATTACTTTATTTTTTTATATATAAATTGTACTTTATGATTAATATTAAATATTTCAATACTCTCTCATGAAAAAAATAAAGAAAAAACAAAGTAAATAAAAAACATAATCACCTTTAAATTTCCCAAAAAGTACAATATTTTTAAATATTTTAATTATTAATTAACAAAAATAGCTATTTGAAATAGAGTATATATACGTCTATTTATATTGAAATTATAAAATAAATAAATGAATGGGTAGAGTAAAAATCTTGAAGGGCACGGATAATTCTGTATTTTCATTTCCGTTTGCACTCATAGACCGTACTGTTACTCTCGCGTTCTCCCACTCCCGAAACACAAACACACACAGTCACTCGGTGGCTGCTAAAACGAAATTAAAAAAACTTTGGCAAAAAGAAATGATCACAAACCGCCTGATCTTTTTTTATCATCACCATCATATTTCATCGCCAATTATCTACACTCACGTGACAGTGACAGTGACACGAGACGAGAGGAGAGATTATATATATAGAGAGAGAAAAGAGAGGGCTGGAGACACTAGAGTGAGGGCATGCAGCAAATGATGTACTTGGAAAGGAAGCAAAAACCCTTGAGCCTCTGAGTCCGAATAGCCCCCCAAAACCAACCCTTTTTGGCCAAAGAAACTCCTGCATTAGCTAATATCATCTTCTTCGCTGGCCGATATTGGTTCCTTTTTTTTTCTTTTTCTTAGTAACCCATTTCTATTATAGCATTCCGTTAAAGTTTCGGTCCCCATATGTATACCTGCCTGCGAACTGAAAAACCACCATGGGAACTTCATTTTCTTCACAGCGTGTCCCAACAGAAGAGAGAGACATTGAATCTGAGATACCTGCGCAGAGGAATCCACCCCAAGAAGATAGAGACATTGAGTCACAGCTCCCTGTCGAGATCCGGCAAGAAAATACAGACACTGCACACCTAACAGAATGGGTAAATCTTTATCTTTGTTCTTTTATTTGTAGAAGTTCTCGTAGGTTAATAAAATTGATGTGTTTTTATTGTAGGTTCTCTGATCAGCTTGATTGTTTCAATTTTTTTTTTGTCATTAAAAGAAAATGAAAATGACATTATGCTATGTTGGATGACTGAATTTGGACTAACGGTGCTTTGTTTGGATGAATATATTGACTATGATTTGAATTTAAACCAAATTCTCAGCAATTTAAAATCCCTAAAATTTTAGGATTTCAAATAACCAGACTAATCCTGTTTTTTCAAATTCATGCGTGGAAGTGCTGAATGTGTTGCATGAGGCGTACATATTTTCATATTATGCAGCTCTTCGATTGATTTAGCTTATGTGGGCATGATCTTGGATGACTGTAAATTCCTTGCCATGGGAATAAGTAACTGTAGTTTTGTTTTTGTCAAACGTTCAGCGAATATGCCTGCTCATTTCCTTGCTAGAACGGCATGTTCTGTGTCTGTGGGGAGTGGCTTTCGCCTCCTCAGTTTATTGTTGATGTTTTGGCAGTTGATTTAAGTTAATGAATTCCTTTCCTTCAAAAAAAAAAAAAAAAACCTCTCTTCATATTGTCATTTAATATTTGATTAAATGAATTAATTTGTAGGTTTTTATTATTTTTAAATTATTAATATTTTTAATACTATATTTTCATTCTTTTTTGTTTCTAAAAGTAATCTATTTAGCTCTTTATGAATACTGATATTTTTAATTTTTATTTAAAAATATTTTATTTTAAATATTATATTTTATGATATTTTGAATAAACTGTAATTATTTATTTAGTTATTGTAGTTTAGTTCATATAAAACAAAATTATTTTAGTTAATATAGATACCATACATAAAAAGATAAATAGTTTAATATTTTGAATAAATCAATTAATATATAATACTAAAATTTTTATATTATTCATTACCCAAAAAAAATTATATTATTAATAGAAATAATATATTTCAAGTTTTTTATTTAACTTTTTAATTTTATAGTTTTTAATTAAATGGCTTAGCTATCTGTTTATATTTTTACGCATATAGTTATCTTTACAAATTTACTCATAAGTTACTTAATTATATATTTATATTTTACTATATATTTAATTGTTAAAATAAAATTATATAATATAAATAAAATAACTATTAACTAATCTATTTAAAATTAAAATATAATTTGTGTATTTGATGCAGTGTAAAAAATATTATAAAATAATATGAATAAACCTAGAAAAGACATTCAATCATTTAGAATTAAAAAATAATTTACACATATATAGTTCTTATTTTATTTAAATAATGTATAAATATTTTTTAAAAAATTGTAAATATGTAAAAACTAAGTAATTTTTTAATCTAAAAATATTTTTGAATAGTAAAAACTAAAATAATTTATTTTTCATAAGGATTATTATATATTTGGGTAATTTGAAAATAGAGAAATTTTAGAAAATTACAATAAAAAGTAAGACATTAAAGTTGGGTTATTTATATCATTCAAACTTTAAAAACAATATTAATGGTGGAGTGCAAATATTTAGTGTACTACCATCACAAAAATTGAGTAGCGAATTTAGTTTTAAATTCAAATATAATGATTAAATATTTAGTGCATTAGGATTTCAAATTTTTTATACCACCCAAACAAAAAATTTTAAAGTTAATAAATTTGAAAACTATGATTTAAAATCCAAATTCATATATCGAAACAATGTACTTGCTTTCTTTGCTAGTTTTTGCTCTTTTTTGGTCTAACATAAACGTATAGATAAATTTGTTAGTGTTTACTTGATTTTTTTTTTCAGGAGAGGCTTAGGCGATTTCTCATCAACAGCATGCCAGGTTCTTTTATTTGGTTTGCATTTGATCTCACAGCCTTGCTCTATCCGATTTTGACGATGATGTCGCACGGACAAGCCGATTATAAGTATTTTGCATTTCTCCTTCTCTCTGTAGTAGTGTTGCTACTTGCTCCTAGTTTAGTTTGTGTTATGGAAGGTCTTGATGGGCTTAGACGATTTGCATGGCTTCGGGAGAGGCGTGGAGATCGAGTTCGTGGAGCTGCGGATTTGATTTTTTTTGGAATGACTTGTGCTGTTGCTGGAGTGCACTACACCTACATGTATGTCGTTGGACTGTCACTCACTTTCTTTGTTTTTGCTCGTCTTCAGTATTATAGGTTGGTTGACGATGTGGGACTTTTTACTTTTTTGTACCGTACCACTACTACTGTTAGTCTCACCACACCTGATAACAACCGCTTCACCCGATTTGGTATTCCTCTACTGATGTTTGTAGTTGCTGCGCTTCGTTACTGGTTGGGCACGGACCTGATTCCGGATCATGAGCGTGGTGATTAGTTAGGAGATATATATATATATAGTTTATATTACTCAATAGTATGTTTGCCAGAACAATTATTTTGTTACCAAGGGTTGGGCACAAACTTGGTCTATTAGATGCAAGTCACCAGTCAGGCTAGATCAAAGTTTATAGTATGGCAAATTGATCATTTTGCACTCTTTATCATATTTTGTATGTCAACAATTATGCTACTTTTGATCAAATATAGATGTTTTGGTATACATAGAACTAACCTAATATATTTTTTTTGATTAAGCTGCATTTCCATAATTAACATTGCGTATCTGTCATCAACAATTACAACTATAAATTAGCATTTGCTCTAATGTCCCCATATTGGGCTGCCAACTTATAATTCAACAAATAAGGAGTTGCATTTGTGTGTGTCTTAAATCAAAGGAAGCCAAACAAAAAAAATTAAAAGAACCTTTCAGTTTCTGCTGCAAATGCATGGGATGAAAAATTAAAATGGATGAAATACAACATGCACTAACAATAGTGAGGTAGCTTATCAGAAATAAGTGATAGAAACACTAGAAGAACACATATTAACAAGGGCTTTTTCCCATTTTAGTGTTAAGAAAAAAAATTATTTCCAACTTGGGGTGGTTTTGAAAGAATTTTCAACTTTGGGGTAAAAAAAATAATTCAAAAATAAAAAAAGGTGACAAGCCTATTAATATGGCGAAAATACTAAACAACAGTTGAAGTCCTCCAATTGAACTGGTGTTAATAATTAAAAATAAAAAAAAAATAAATACTATTAGAAGTCCGCCAATTCATGAATTTAAAAATCAAAAATTTCCATTGTCCGCTAGTTCAACTGACGGACATAAGTTTAAAAAAGCTTACAAAAAAGAGGTTTCAGCCGATAAGATTGCACAATTTTAAACATGATATTATAATAATAATAATAATAATATTAAAAATTAAAAACTAATCACAATTTTGGCCATGCAAAATTTATTTTGGTTTGGCAATGCAAAATTGTTAATGTTATTATTATTATTATTATTATATTTATATGAACATAAAAAAATCTTGAGATGGCCCAGATGGCCCAAAATAATAATAATAATAATAATAATAATAATAATATTATTATTATTATTATTATTATAATATTTGTGTGGACAAAAAAAATGAAATGATCCAAAAAAATTTATGTTCATATGGCCTTTGTTGAACACCAAAAAAAATCATTATTATGACTTTTTTATTTTTAATTTTAATATTATTATGATTAATTTAATTTATATATTATAATTATTATTATTTTATGCATGAGTGTGTGGTCTAGTTTTCTTAATTTTTAATTTTTAATTATTACTATGATCACTTAATTACTAACTAATAATTATCTAATTATTAGCTTTATTTGCATGGATACTAGATCATTAACCAATGAAAATTCAATCATTTGTTTTGAAAAAAGAAAAAGAAAAGAAAACTCATGAAAACCAATTGCATGGACTTCAGTGCCTTCTATTTACTTCACCTGGAGTTGTTTATTAAAGAAAGAATATTAGCATTCAATTATTTATTGCTCTGGTTGAACATTTTAAAATTGCAACTTTAAATTTTTTTTAATTAAGATTAAAGTAACTCAACTTTGTGTAAATTTGTTAATGATTTAATTTGTTAAAAAAATTTTAAAATAAAAAAATAAAAATAAAATTTTCAAATGTCAGCCAGTTGATCAGTTTTTTTTTTTAAAAAAAGGACATGTTATTTCTGCCAGTTGAACTAGCAGACATCAATTTTTTTTTTTAAAAAAGCATGTCATTTCCGCCATTCAAGGTGGCAGAAATAGTCTCTACACTAGTTAAATTGGCGCGATATTGATCTCCCCATTTCACATAGATAAAAAATATCCCAAATTTATAATAACTTTTTAAACTACCATAAAATTGAAAATATTTTAAAAATTACCCTAAAGTGAATTTTTTTTTTTAACACTAAAATGGGAAAAAGCCTATTAACAATGGTGAAGTAGCTTATTATTGATTACATGTTTTTGAGTATTTTGCCAATTCATTAATATATATATTGCGATTCATAAGCAGAATGGACGGCAAAGAAATATAATTCGTTGTGCGGCCCATGGGCTCTGTATTTTTGGGTCTCATATCCACTTTTCTCTACCAAAAAGGTGTCTGATGGTCCACTTTTAGGATATGAATGTTGATGGGCTTACTTATACGTTTTAACATCTTGTTCGACAACGCCAGTGAGCGAGCTTGGAATTGAGAGGTTTCACTGTGTGTGGCAGCAGGATTGGGCATAACGGTGAAGTGGGTAGTCAATACAATGGCAGGATGACCTCCTTGGTTGTTTTATATTGCATGATGGCCGCCATGGAAGGAGTCATTTTTGGCTATGATATTGGAATTTTAGGTCTGTATACATATATATATGTATGTTCGAATGCCCTTCTTTTTACATCAAAATTTTAAGTCGTTTTTATTGTTTGAGTTTAACTTGGTGCAAGTTTATGAGAAGGTGGTGTGAGAAAATTATTTTATTAGAGTGTGAACCATATGCCACGACATCATTTGATTATCCCACTTTTATTGCAATTTTTCTTATTATAAATTACACTCAAAATAATATAATACTTCATCTGTTCCTAAATAATTGACGTTTAAAATTTTTTTTATATAAATTAAAAAACGTATTTAATATATGTGTAAAATATTATACTACTTTTATAATAATTCCTCAACTAATTATTAGCTTTTTATAGAGTTTTAAAAGGAGTAGATATCTATTCAATTAATTCTCCTATATTAAATAAGGGTGAAATAGAAAAAAAAGTAATTAAAATGCATTGATAACTTAAAACGTCAATTATTTAGAAATAAAATTAAACTTCTAAAACGCCAATTATTTAGAAACAAAGGGAGTAGTGTGGAGCCACTATTATATCATATATTCTTTTACTGATTCCATAAAAAAATAAATTTATAATCTAAAAATAATTCAAATTTTTTAAAATTAATTTATCAATTTCAAAATTTTTTTATTAATTTCCGAGAATCACATCATAATCATCCTGAATATTCAATTAATTTAATACCATTACATAATTTAAATCAATGAAAAATATTATTATTTAAAAATAGAATAATATTTTAAACTAAAAAAATGAAAAACAAAAACAAAAACAAAAACATTAGCAAGGCCCACCAAGTACCATTCAGAGTGGCAAAATGCAGTTCTTGATGCTGTATAACCGTTACACGCATCATGACCATGATATATGCTCACTATTGTGAGAGTATCATAGACTGGGTGTAACAGAGGTCATTGTCCCCTCTGTTATACCCATCGTGGATGCTTTTAAATGTACTAGTTTTTTCTCAATATTTATTAAATATATATTTTATTTTAATTTTTAATTATAAAATATACTAATTATTATAATATGAATAGAGTAAATTGTCAATACTAAATAATATATAATATTAATAATAATTCATATAAGACATTTATTACATTATAAGAGTTATTATAAAAAAAATGAATGCTAATATAAAAATAATTGTTTAAAAATATTCACATATTTATAATAGGGATCTTTATGTGAAAAAAGTAAACATATGATATAATTACGGAATAATATAAGAAATAATATTATATTTGGAAGAGTAATATTATTTATCTATAATATAATTAAATAAATTTATAAATTTGTAATAAAATAAATTAAAATATTTAGCTTATATGAAAGTTAAATAATTAATTATATAATTTTGTTTTGACATTATCTAAAGATAAGAATTTTTAAAGTTTATTGCTTAAAAATAATTATATTTTTTTAGTCACTTACATGTAAAATATATATCTATGGTATATATATAAATCTTATGAAATAAATCAATTAATAAAATTTTTAATTTTTATAGTTTTATAATTTTCTAATTACTTTTATATGCATTAGAAATTGTGTACAATTATATAAATTAAACTAATAATAAAATTATTAATTTCAACTATTATTCATAATTCATATATATACAAAATGTAGTACATTATAAATACACATTTTTGTAAAATATTTATAAACGAATCTTATAATAATTTAATAGTTTATGTACATAAAAGAAATTATTTTATTTTTATTTAAATTTGTTTGATTTTTAAATATAAAATTTTAAATACAAACTAATACTATCTTCATAAATTTCAAAATTAAATTAATACTATTTTTTGTTAATACATAAAAATATATGTCATTTTTTGTCCAAAATTTTTTTTCCTCTATTGATACTTTTATATATATTATGATAGAGAATGAAAGGATATACAAAGATTAGTAGCTACTAAAAATTTAGTCGTCAACTCTTAACCTCTTTCACATCCTTACTTTATATTGCTGGCCTTGTTGAAGAAACTGTTGAGGGAGTTAACAAAATGGAAGCAGAAAGCTGTTGAGGGAATTAATAAAATGTAATCAGCATGAAAAGAGTATTCAAACTGTATCCTTGTGAAACTCATTATCCATGCAATTCCATGTTCACTCCTGACATTAGGAGAGAGTGTCAGGCACCGTTAAATGTAAGTACAGTTTCTATCATCCTTGTAATCAAACTAAATATTCACTCCTGACACAACTACACCATTCACAGCGTACCTGATAAATGATATATCCAATTATCCGTCGAGGTTGCTCTATCACAGAATCAGTGACAGGACAAGAACACCCAAATTTGCCTACCATTTAGCTGATGGAGAAAACATATATTTAAGATATGATGGAAAACACCTTTTCAACATACATCAATGATGTATATTATTTCTATGTACTCCAAGTTGGATTACATGCAGTCTGAATTGAAAAGTATAACATTGTCATTTCCACAACCTCATGCCTGGCATGCAAACCAACACGCACCAGTTTAACAGTTAGCTGGTACAGAACCATTTGAGTTACGGTATCAATACAACCGGTACAGATGTTTATCGACTCTCAAGGTTTGAATGAGCTTTTGCTGCCTGTGAAAGAGGGTACGTGTGGTTTACTCGAAGTCGCAAAACACCTGATGCAACACCCGCGAAAACTTCTCTGGCTGTTTCTAGCAGCTCTACCTCAACTTGCAGTGTATTGCATTAGAGAAGGCCTTGTCAAGAACAGTACTTTTGGCGCAATTGCCAACAATGCAGCTGGATCTGCTGTACCTGATGATTGCACAAAACTCACCATGTAACAACAATTCTTCAAGCATGCTAGTGATCCCTGAACACCACAACATTATGCATAAGAAATCTTAACAAAGGATATAAGAGAGAGCACGGTACAACTCTGTATAAATCAAAAGGATAGACTCTTTACTTTTTAACTAACATCTAACTACTATGTGTTCTAACTGTCTGAAATAGAGGCAAATGAAAAATGAAATTTTGGAAAAATTAGAACTTGCAGATAGGAGTTATTCTAATCAGGTGATAGGTATTGTGGTACCGTCAGCTACCAGCAATGACATAACAAGTACATAGAAGACACATATGAATCAGAACTCACAAATGCCATTTCACAACACAATAATTACCTTAGCATGATAATAAAGGAAAAATTTTAAGGAGTGGATATATAATTAAGATATATACTAATTAATTGTTAACTTTTAACTTTAAAAATATAAGCTATCTTGTTTAGGTAGAATTTTTTTTTTGCATTAAATGCTAACTTTACTCATTTTTTTCTCTTATAATGCTAAGAAACATATATTTTCGTTTAGTAATTTAGTGGATACTTATTTATTTATTTTTTTAAATATAAATAGATAAAATTTTAAATAAAAGGTGATATCGTAAATTAAGAAATAAGTTAACATGTTTGATTTTTATTTTTTAAGTACAATAACATGTTTGATTTTTATTTTTTTAAGAACAATAAATTTTTTTATATAATTAAATTTTTATTAAATACAAATTTTTATCCTTAATAGGAATTAGATCTTTTTTTTTAATTTTAAGTTTAGTGAGCAGTAAAAAAAAGATATATAGCTCTTTATAGGTTAGATTTCTTTTAGAATTCCGGTTAGAAAAATATATATAATTTCATCTAAATTATAAAATATAATTTTATCATAATATTTTATTTTGTAGAATTTTTAAATAAAATGAATATTTCTTGTATTTAGAAAAATAATAACATTTAATGTATAACTTGTACTATCTATTTGAACTTGTTCACTATGGAATGTATTATATAAATATTCAATTAGCTTGATGTTCAATTGATAAATTTTATGTCAGTGAATGAGTAGTTAAGTGGTAATTTTTCTCAAATGACATTTTAAGGTGTAGAGTTTAATTTCTGCTGTTGTCGATTTAAAAAGTAAGAGCTGCCTCTTGACCTCCTTATTTATAAAAAAAAATGATAAATTTTGCACTAATTTATTATTTTATGTATTGATTAATGCATAAAGATTTTTGTACCTACACTAAAAGTTCATTAGTGTAATAATATTACTTTTTTAAAGATATTTTATGGGTTAAAAGTTTCATTTTTATCTCTTATTTTCAGTTAAAAAAATATATTTATACTTGTGTGAAATTAACTATGATTATATACTTATTTTTAAAGTTGAAATTAAAATTTATTAATAATAATTATCATGTATGTTAAATATATAAAAAGTTTTTGCACAATATATATATATATATAAAGTTTTCCTTAATTATACATAGTGGATCAGCCCCACCCAAAAATCTTTCAGCATGTGTAGTTGTAATACAAGGGTTTGCCTTACCGGGCATTCCTCAAATTTCTTTGTACCTAATCAATGATTAGCTGCCTTCGCTCCGTGATAAAAAAAAAAATAGGGATAATGACTTTTTTAGTCCTAAAAATATAATGATTTTAATAAATTAGTCATAAAATTTTTTTTTCTTACAATCGAGTCCTTAAAATTTATTACGACCCGATTCGAAGGTTCGTGACCGGCACTAGGGATTGAGGATACATAAGGTAACTGAATTCCATAGCAAGTCTTAAAAATTTTTCACAGAATTAAAATAATACGCTTAACAATAAAATAATAAATGTACAATAATATATAAACATAAAACAATATATTTTTTAAATACAATATTCAAATACAATACAGAATACTTGCAATACAAATATGAAATTTAACTACTGCGGTGTCTAGAATTTAATTACACAGTACACAATCTAAATTAACATACACAATGCTACCGGTGAAGAACGAACTCGGCGCAAAGGAGGAATACTAATAGACTGACTGTGAGGTCCTGAAAAAAAAAATAAATTGAGGAGAATCAGACCTCACTGAGTGAATTAATTTTATAAAATGCATGCTGTTTTTAAAAAACCAGTTATTTAAAATTCTTTCTAAAATAAAATAGAATAAAATAATTATGATTATTAAAATCATTTACTTTTCTCGATAATATTATATCGAGTCTCTTTAAAATTTATTAAATCAATTTAATATGAAATCTCGTATAAAATATTTAAAATAATTATTTTGGTGGAAAATTGGTAGAACCCTAAACCATTATTTTAATAGTCTTTCAGCTCTCTTAATCCAAGTGATTGTCGTCTCGAGAGTAAAGCATCAACCGAGTTACTGCCACAGTCATTTCACTTATTCCATATTGAATGTCTCGAGAGCAAAGCATCAATCGAGTTACATTCCTTTTTCATATCATTACCGGCCCGAGAGCAATGCATCAACCAAGCTCAATCATATACATAAATATCATATACTAGATGTTACCCATGCGCACGTGGTCCTAGTGATACCCACTAGGTAGCACGTTCTACCATTATCTCCAAATCAAATTTGGATTATAAATATTTAAATCAAGTAAATAATTAATTCATTAAAGAATGAGTAAATAAGCAGTTAAATAAATAAATAATCATATTTTTTTAAACATGCGATATTTTAATTACTAAAAAAAATTTCATTTAAACGCACACAACACACATCTTGTAAAATCAACTCACAGATGGAGCATGTCGGGTGACACGTTCTCTGCTGCCCTGATGCTATTGCTCGTGCCCCGGAGTTCTCTAAAATAAATAATATTTATTTAAAATATGCTTGTAAAATAATTAAATGAATTCATGAAATGAAGGAATGACGAAACTGACTCGATCTAAGACACAATGCTAATCAGACTTAAATTTTCGACACAAGTTGATATCATGCTTTACGAGAAATCTATCGAAAATTCGGTAAAGTTTCCCTTGTAAAATGAACAACCATCTACTAAAAGTAGAGCCAACCCTGCAAGAAAAGACACTTCAAATATTTTCAAATCACCAAATCTCAGGTTGGGCCTCCGAACTACGTCAAATGTCCAACCGAGAACCAATTTCACAATAATAAATAAAATAATACAATTTTTCAATAAATCATAAAATCTCATTTAAATATCAAAATTCAAATTATTTCCACAATAAATTATAAAATATATTTATTTTCAAATAAATAGTAAAATTCTAACTTATTTTTAAATTTTCGTTAATAAACATATATAATTCAAACCTTTTAATTAAATTAACATTTATTGTAAATAATCATTTAAATTACTTAAATACATTATAAAATTTGCAAATAACTCAATTAATCTTAAAATGATAATTAAACTTCTTATTCATATATTTTTCTAAAATTACTAATAATTAACTAGAAATAGGAAATAATTCATAAAA
>CATIWM010704689.1:0-28450 GCA_949671775.1 Mallotus repandus
AAGGAATTTCTAATATTGTCAACTAGCTCTTTCGAGTTTTCTAGCTGATAAAACTCTCAAAATCCTTTATTGTTGCCTAACTCGCCCTTTCGGGTTTTCAACTTAGCGGGAGATTTTACCCTAACTTTTGCCTAAGCCGTCCTTTTTGAGTTTTCGACTTAGCGGGTATTTCCCTAATTTTTGCCTAATTCGCCCTTTCAGGTTTTTGACTTAGTAGGAACCCCTAAATTTTGCCTAAGCCACCCTTTTGGGTTTTGACTTAGTGAGGATTTTATTTTTTTACAATACTTTACCTAGAGACTTTAAAAAATATACTTTTTCAACTTGTCAATGTTGACTAGTTCAGAAAATTTGTTGCCATCCAAGTCTAATAATTTTATTGCCCTTTTTGGAAGGATCTTCTTAACTAGAAAAGGACCATCCCAAATAAATTTGAATTTTCCCCTTGAATCAAATGACACAACTCTAGCTTGCTTTAGATCTAAATCCTCTTCTTGAATTTTACTGGGTCTAACTTTTTGATTGAAGGCATGAGCTATTCTTCTCTAGTAAAGTTGCATATGAAATGCTGCTCTGAGCTTTTTCTCACTATAAGCACCAAATTTTGGGATGACTAAAGCATGGATGCGACAGAGGACCCAATGATGAAAATAGACTGTGAAATTAGATTTATTGGATTTGATTTATTCGTTTTGATCTAAATTGTAAATTCTTTTTTTTAGGTCCCATTTTTAAATTGTATTTATTTATTCAAAAAAAAAGGAAAAAGATTGAATGGGCCGAATGGCCCATTCAATTTGAAAATTAAAGATGGCCATATGGCCATCATCCATCACTTAATTGCTTTGCTATTTCCGATCGGAAATAGCTTATTTCCGGTCGGAAATAGGCTTTTCACAAATTTTTTTTCCGCAAATTTTTTTTATTTATATTTATTTATTATTTATCATTAGATTTTGATTAGGTTATTTTGATAAGTATTTTTGTTTTATTAGATAAATTTGTGGATAAAATTTATTTTTTTAGATAAATAATAAAAATAATTTATTTTATTTGATTTTTATCATGTAATCATATTAGAGTTACAAGATGGTGTTTTTATAAATACGTGATTTTATTTTCACATAGAGATGAGGGTTTTTTTTAATTTTCTTTTCTGATTCTTAGTCGTCAACCAAAACACATCCATTTTTCTTACGTACTTTTTTCAAGTTTTACCTGTGAATCATATCCAAATAAATCATAATCATAGACAAACACAACAAAAGCCACAAGCTTTCATCAATGGTGATCACCTTCTAAGGGGAATCAAGACTACATCCATCAAATTAGTTCTTTCTACTCATTTCTCTTTTCATTTATTTGATTATTTTTATTCTATTTAATTTTGATTTGATTTAATTTAATTTTATTTTTATTTTTTAGTTACTAATTCTTATTTATTTTTTTGTGTTTATGATTATGGATTGGGTGATTTGAATCCACTGTGGAGAACAAAACCTATGAAGATCCATGGAATGCCATGGATTAAATTTTGTATTTGAACGTAGTTTTAGGATTTTTTATTCATTTATTTTGTGATTTTATTTTTTGGGTTGTAATTAATTTTAATTTTTGTTCTCAATAGATCATTGTAATAGCCCCATTAGTGGAAACATAGTGGAATCTTTATTTTTCCTATACTTTAAAATTAATTAGTAAATTAAGTTTATTTAGTAAATTTTAATTAAAATCAATGGTGGCCTTAGATTAATTTTAGGTTGTATGTAATTAAAATTAGGGTTAGAAAAATCACATAATGTTTATTTTTTATTTTTTTATTTTTATTATTATTTGGGCTTGTTTTTTTAATTTTTATTTGTTTTGAGCTCCAGGCCCACGTGTAGGTTTTAAATCACTTAATTAATAGGCTTTAAAATTGGTTTTAGATTTAATTAAAATTAATTTAGGTCCATTAGGTTAATTTAGATTTTAGACCCATTTTTAGTTAAATAAAATTAACTTAGACTTAGCTCAGCCAATTAATAAAGCATTATTTATAATTTGTAGACTTAAAATCATTTCTTATAATTAAAAATTGATCAGAATTAAGCCCAATAATTAATTTTTTTTTAAAATTTAATAGACTTAAACCCACTTTTAGAATTAAAAATAATAGATTTAAGTTCACTAATATAATTAAAATATAGGCCTACTTTTAGTTCCATTTCACTCGTAAATAAAAAATGTAGATTTAACTAACTTCAAATTAAAATCAAATGTAGTTTAGATTTAGGGACGTTACAGCTTGAATGCATTTTTTATGTACTTTTTCATGGATTTGTTGCCTTAGGGTTAGATGGATGTTCAATTAGGGTTTAATGAAATTGAATGTAATTAGAGAATAAGATAGTAAATCATAAAATAATTTTAAATGAACACAAGACTAAAAGAAGTTGGTATTCCGTATCCAGAACCCCTGGTTGTGGTGCTAGCTTGTATTAGAGAATCGAGTTACCACCACTTTCGATTTGTTCCAGTTATTACCCTGGGTGACGACTCTTCATCTCCACACTATGTCTTTGTGATATAGTAGTGTGTTCCCTAGAGCCCTGAGCTCAAACAGTGTCGCGGTTGCAATAACTTTAGGCGCGCGCTAAACCCCACCGTCTACACTTGGTTCTTAAGAGTCCAAAGCATTTTCTTTATGTGATCTACGTATCTTGAATCATGCCACTTGAAGAAATTGCACTGGTTCTCCTATCATAAATGCCACACAAGATTTAACATCAACATGTAATTATTTTCTTCACATTCAAATATTACCGCATCAGGATTTTCACAATAAAAAATTTTTTTTTTCAGGATTCTTTTCTGTCCATGATACAACCATTCGAGCAAGCACTCCACAACGACACTTGCAATCATGTCGCATAGAAGCTTCATCTTCATAGGACTCCTCATAATCATTCTCCATTTGGCTAAGATTCAAAGCAAACCCCCCAAAGATTGAAAAATGAATAAGGAGAAAATGAAAAGTTTCATAAGCTAGGGTTTTCAACTTCTACCAACTAGAAAAGATAATAACAGGTCTCTGATAGTAGGATTAATAAATGGATATAACTCTCAGCTCATCTCAAACGATGCCGTTTTTGAACAAGCTTCCTTTAGAAGCTTCCCAATCTTCTTTTCCATGCGGCGATGATTTGTCTTCACTTTAATTAAAAATAGCTTGGGCGTCCAGCTTCCATTTTCAATTTAACAGACATGTTTAATGTGTCCTTAATATCGAGAAAAAAAAGTTAAGGGACGATTTAAAGCGCAACTAAAAAAAATACTCAATAAAAAAAAAGTCGGGAACCAACATTGGGTTTTGCCCTAAAAAAGCCATCCGACAACCAAAAAAAAGAAAAAGAAAGATATTGGATAAACCCCGTGGCCATGGCTACATTTCTTCTACTTCCGCATCTTCAACGCTACTGCTCTTGCTCTTGCCCTGTTCTCTTAAACCCTAATGATCCAATCCCTCAGTTTCTGAGGCCTCAAAGAACCCATCTTTTGGGAAAATTTTGGGAACCGCATTATCACCTTAAACCACCTCTAGCTTCCATTAATGGTGACTCCGCCACCAGTGGAGCTATTGAATCCCCAAAACCCTCTCGCCGTGGCCGCAAAAAGAAGCCCACTTCTTCTTCTTCTTCAGTTTCAACTCCAACCCCAACAAAACGAACTAGACGCTCCAGAAAAGCAGAAGCTGAAAATGACACAATCGATGCAGCTCCCGCTAAAGAAACATCATCAGCAGCAGCACAAGTGAATTTTGATATTAATGTAGAAGACTATGATGATGGTATGGATTTCCCCTACGATTACCCTCCTTTAGTATGCTGCTTTGGCGCTGTGCAGAAAGAATTCGTGCCTACTGTTAGGGTGCATGATAATCCGATGCATCCGGATATATACTCCCAGTGGAAGATGTTACAGTGGGATCCTCCTGAATTCGTCAGGACCCCAGGTGGGCCGCCGTCCAACGTGGCGATTTCTCATGTTAGGCTCGGAGGTAGGGCCGCTTTTATGGGGAAGGTTGGCGATGATGATTTTGGAGAGGAGCTTGTGTTGATGATGAATAAAGAGAAAGTGCAGACCAGGGCTGTTAAATTTGATGAGAATATGAAAACGGCTTGTAGTTTTATGAAGGTTAAGTTTGAGGATGATGGTAAAATGAAGATGGAGATGGTCAAAGAAGCCGCTGAGGATTCACTTCTTCCATCTGAATTGAATCTTTCTGTGCTCAAAGAGGTATAACAACACTAATTTTCTGTGCGTTTTTTGTTAATTTCGAACTAAAGAACTCAGTATTAGAGATGACTATAGTACCATCAAGCACAAAGCTTTATTGGTTTCTTCTTGAGAATTATTGAATTTAGCACAAGAAGTTTCTAATTTTCACATTGGTATTGATTTGTGTCATTTTCCAATTATAAAGGGAAATATTTGATCGCTTGAAAATAATTTAATGACTGAATGCTGATTTATTTTTTTATGCTAACTAATGCAGGCTAGGATGTTCCACTTCAATTCAGAAGTTCTAACATCTCCTTCGATGCAATCAACTCTCTTCAGAGCGATTAAATGGTCTAAGAAGTTTGGAGGGCTTATATTTTTTGATCCGAATCTGCCATTACCTTTGTGGAAGTCACCTGACGAGGCTTGGGAAGTGATCAAGAAATCATGGAATGAAGCTGACATCATTGAGGTTTCGAGGAGAGAACTAGAATTTTTGTTAGATGAAGGTTATTATGAGAGAAAAAGGAATTACCGGGCACAATATTATGCTGAAAGTTATGAGGAAACTAAGAATCGGCGAGATTGCTATCATTATACTCCTGAGGAACTCTCTCCATTGTGGCATGATGGGCTTAAGCTTTTGGTTGTCACTGATGGAACTCTGAGGATTCATTATTACACGCCCTCTTTTCATGGTGTTGTTGTTGGAACAGAAGATGTACTCATAACGCCATTCACATGTGATAGAACTGGATCTGGTGATGCTATTGTTGCTGCTATGATGAGAAAGCTTACTATTTGCCCTGAGATGTTTGAAGATCAAGATGTTTTGGAGAGGCAGCTTCGCTTTGCAGTTGCTGCAGGAATCATATCACAATGGACAATTGGTGCAGTTAGAGGTTTTCCTACAGAAAGTGCAACACAAAATCTGAAAGAACAGGTTTATGTGCCTTCAATGTGGTAGGTTGGAATAAAAAATTTGGAACATCTATCATACAAGTTTCAGTGGCAGGATCATTCCATGAGCTTAATAACACTTATCTAACCGGAAAAGAGATCAGGAGCAAATTTTGAGGCCGAGTGGATATTACGAATTTTGTGCTGATGGACTTCACTCCAGGTTCATTACATACTGATTGCTAAAATTTATGAGTACTTGATTGTTTGCAAATTATATGAGAATGAATTGTGCATTTTTCTCTTGCAATTGGAGTAGAGTCTAATTTTATTTGAAACGTCTGAAAATTTGAACATATAACAAATCACATTCATTTAAAAATGAAATCCTTTAATCATGTTCATCAACCAAGAAAGTTCCGTTGGTGTAATATGCTTGAAAAACTCTCATATTCTAAGCATGATTAAAGCTATTATTCCCATTAATTGTCTACACATGGTTTTTTCTGTGGAGACAGCTGGCCCACATCCTTGCTTTTGTTGCCATGGGCGCCTTAATGACATGCCTTTGCTTAGAATGATTGCATCAACATTAAGCTTAGCTTCATTTGAGCACTAACTGTGTCTCAAACATGGTTGTGCCTACTTTAGCAATGACCTGGCAACCTTTAGTGAACTGACAGTCTGTTTTGCCTTCTTCTTTATTTAATTAAGTGCTAGCCTAACGTTTGGGTTATTTGCATCGACGGTATCCAAGTTTTCAACCAAATACTATTAGAATGTATTTGGATGCAAATATTTGATAGATTTCAAATATTGAATTTCAAATATAAGAATTTCAAATAACATGTAGTTATATGTTTTTTTAAATCCTTATAAAATGAGCTATTAAATTCATTGTGGATTTGTTTTAAATCCTCATAGATACAAATCCATATAGTTCCCAAACAAGAGATTTAATTGAAATCCAAATTTATACTTAAATCTCTTGCATCCAAACATAACATTAAAGTATTCAACCTTTAAAACGTAACACAAAACCTCCTAACTTTTGAATTTGCTCACACTGTATTCCCCAAAGCCATTTTCCAGTGATCATTGATGATGTATCACTGACTTGTCAGCTCACGTGTAAAGACCTCAACGTATAATGATTGGGATATATGGCGCCACATTAGCACTATGTGTCACACTTATTAATTTTTTTTTTCTTTGAAAAATTTACAATTACCACCATTTATTTTTTCTCAATTTCCAATTACTGCTACAATCAATTACTTCCCCCAACTACTTCAATATCATATGTTCCATTCACACCAATCACACTAGGTCAGTAAATTTTTTTTTTTCCTTAAAAATTTACTAATCAAACATCCAATCAAAAAATATACACACACACACACAAAAACAAGAAATCAAACACCTAATTAACAAAAAAAATATACAGCATGAACAAGAACAGTTCCATTTCTGACCATACCCATACCACCTGTGACCAACCCCTTCTCCATCATGTTGCTACTGCTGCCATCTTTGAATCACCACACATTCATCAGAATTTCACCGTTAAATTTGTGGATTTGTTTAACCCTAGACTGCCACTAACCACATCATCGCCGCCATCAACCATAATATCGCCATTCACAGAGGCAAGCAAGCAGCCACACCACCAGATGCGCCATGGCTTCGCATCTTTGTTTCTGAGACCCAACAGCAATCTCAAATCTAAACTCAAACTCTATCTCAATCCCGATCTGAATCCTCTGTACCAAATACACTCACACGTAACAAGAAACAACCATCTCTTTTGCCTTCAAGATTCAAACCATCTATGGTCAAGGGAAGACCCAGTATGTGCAAGTCTACTAGTATCTCCATTGAATTTGAGGATCTGAAATTTTTTATCTTTAGTTGAGGATTTGAGATTTTCTGACATCAAGAATGGCAATCTGTGTTGGTGGGCTTCTGAGTCCAAAAAGAGCTTCCATGAGTTCATCTTCAAACCTGAAACACACACACACACACACACACACATATATATGCACACTAAGAAATTTTCAAAAATCTGCATCAAAAAATGGCAAAACAATTATTAATTCAAGTAAAAAGTATAAATAATGAATGGAAATTACCTAAAGAAGCCACTGTGAATTTGATCCTGCATTGTACAAAGATAAGCATTCTGTTTAACTTTACCCCAAATGCAAACACTTCAGTTTTTACTTGACCGTCTCCATTTTTTATTGGTGAAGATGGTAATCAACAGTTCAGAAATTTTTTTTGACAATTAATTTTTTTGTTAGATTTTAATGTAAAATGGAAAAATAATTTATTATTGATATTGAATATTTATTTGATATTTTTAGATTTATTTCTTTTAATGTGAGTGTTTGGATAATGAGAAAGTGAAAGAAATCACAAGAAAATTGAAAAGAAAAAAAATTAATTTTGCAAAATTAATGGAGGAGATAGAATAAGTGCTTGGTGGGAGAAATTAATTGTAGTAGTTATTGGAGATAAAAAAAAAATAAATGGTGATAATAGTGATTATTTTTCAAAAAAATATTAGTAATTGGGACATATGTCGCTGATGTGGCACCATGTGTCCTAGTCATTATATGTTGGCATTAGCTCTTTACATGTGAGCCGACAAGTCAATGACATGTCTTTGGGGATACTTTAATGTTACGTTTCAAAAGTTGGAGGTTTTGTGTTACGTTTTAAAAGTTGGATAATTTAATGGTATCTGGTTGAAAACCTAGGTATCGTCAGTGCAAATAACCCCTAACATTCACATTAGATCCTCAAGAAAGTAAAAGTTTGGTGCAGTTTCAATGCTAAGGTATGTGAGGTTTCTGCTACTTTTGCTACCGAGACTCATTGTTAAATGCTCATTTTTACTCTGCTAGTCCATATGTATTACTAAGATCAAAGAATGCTTCCATTGTAATCAACCTTGTTTATGTTTAATTTTCTCCACATGGACTTATGTCTATGATAAATGCTTCCATTAGCATCAGCCTGAATGTTAGTTTCTGCCACATGAATTTGTCTAAACAGATTTGGTTCAGATCTGGAAACTTGGTCTCTTTGGATTCTCCAAATGGCTCAAAATTATTTTTTTTTTGAGCCTATCCATTGCATATAACCTTTGGATCCTCTTCGTGAAACCTAAAGGATAAAATGGGAAATTTTTGTTTATTCCAGGTGTAGTACACCCCAGTCAAAGATTGAAGTTCAAGCCCTTCTTTCCATTCTTTGCAAATCAGAAAAAAATTCCAGAAAAATAATGCACAATTTGTGAAATAAGGTTGCTGCCACAAATCAGTGTATATATATGTATATATATGTATTATCTCAGTTCATTAGCAGGTCTGGAACTCTGTATAGATCACAAACAGCAAAAAATGATACATGTATTTATTCCTCTCATGAACTATATCCAGGTATCATATTACATTCAACTGTAGTTGAGCCAGATTGGGCAACAGGCAGCTGAACTTAACAACCAAAAAGGGAAAAGTAAAAATTAATTTTCTGTGTCTGAAATAATAAATAAATGAAAAAACCTTTAGCTCCATATGCAAATGGAATCATATTTCCCAATCCTGTGTAACTAACCTAATTCACTAACAATTATAGTTAATCCTCTATTTCCCCTAAATTTTTCTGGTTTAAGTCCCCTATCTAAACCACCAAAAAAAAAAAAACTGAGTTGAGTGTTTTTTGTATCGTATGAGAAACCTCATGACTTCTTGACCCTGTTAGCAGCTCCTACACTCCCTTGCCCAGTCAATAGCTGCTCAGTGCAGGCACCCATGGTGCAGTTGTTTAGAGGAATGGACGTGAAACAGTCCACAACATCAGCCGAACACATCCAAACTTGCCCACTATCTTTGTGACGTAGTCTCAATATTTGGCTTTACAATCTTGTCAATTTTCAAGCTAACTGCCTGCTCCTGGGACTTGTTACATATACAACCAGGAAAAGGGTTTGCGTAAAAGTTCTCTTCCAGCCTCGGCGACTCTCCTACCTGTCTAAGATATGGAGATCCAAGCCTGTTGGAATGTGAACTTTTCACTTTTGAAGAGAATTCTTCCCAAGATAGTATTCCCTCATCAAACAGATCAATCAGTGTAACAAAATTTTGCCTGGAACCACAAAAAAAAAAAAAAAAGGGACATCAGACCAATGTTAAGAAGACAACTTTCAGTAAAGAAACTGAACTCCAGTAGAATAAATGCCAAATATTTTATCTAACCTGTCAGGATTGATACTCTTTCTAAAACCTTCAAACCTCCTGTGCCCCTGCACTGCTCTGGCCATATTTCCATCGTATGTATAAACAAAGACATCGCTTTCAAGTGCCACAATATAATCCAAAGCGGCAAGGCGATTCTGATATTGTTTGAATGGTTCCAGCTCTTCTGCTGTAGCTAGACTAGAATGTGTAAAGACATTCGGGAACTCTGCTCGAAAGGCAGCCATGCTATTGCTGCCATATATTTCTCCTGCAACAATGTAGATAGTTGTAGTCGAAGGGTAGCCCATGGCCTTGAGAAACATAGCTGCTTCTCTTGGGGACATTGGGCATCCCCCTTGAAGTCGCCGTTCTCTGCTATCTATCTCTTTCTCCTTCCAATGTTGAACTTTGTATCTCATTTCCCTGAGCTCCTCAGCCTCTTGAGCTGTGAGATTGTGGTTACAGCCAGTGAATGAAAGCATATCTTTCTCATACCTAGTACAAATTCAAGAACAACACTTAGCAAATACGAATAGTAAGTAGTAGACACCGCAAGAAAGGATCCGTACCTTAAGTGCAGAGCAACAAAAGGCTCGCTGTTATTTCTTAGTCTATCTACCAATATCTTGCCAAGATCCTCAATCTCTTTCGAGTACCGTAGGGCTTCATAATTGGCGCGGCATCTTAGCCTCTGAATAGAGGATGCAAGGCCATTATTAACTAGTCTTGAATCAGTGTGGGTAAATTTAATCACTTTGTGCTTCTTTAGCAACAAGGCCATCTCCCCTCTGTAGTAACCAGCCTGGAAATGAAGGACATGAGCTGCAATTCAAATGAAAGAGAAAAGTGAAGTAAAATGTAACTAATGCCATTGTTGTACCTTTGACCAGGAGATAGGAGCCTTCAAAAGGGGCTTCTTTGTTGCATATCGAGGTGGCAAATACTCTACTATATCAACATCATCCTTTAAAACTTCCATGAAGTGCCTCCGGTCAAAAATGTCTTTAAAAGTGCTACAGATAAAAAAAATGCCAATTAATTTCGCATAAAACTTTTAAAAATTAGGAATATGTATATAGAATTAATTACTGAATAAAAAAATTACCTTGGATCAGTCCAAAATGAATCATGATCAAGAGAAGGAATGACAAGAGTTGCATTCATTATCTTTGCAACAGCAACCATGTCACAGATCTGCATATCAATAAGAACAACAAAATCAATGCAGGAAAACTAAGATTCTTTTATAACTTAATAGAGCTTGAACAATTCATATTAAAAAAGAAGAAAAAAAAAAAGAATACTCACTCCTGTCCTCATTTGATTGAGTCCGCCATTGGCATGAGCAAGAAGATAACCATTTCTCTTTTTAGGCCCTACAACGAGTTGAAATTTCAATCAAGAAGTAAGACAAGGAAAAATAAAAAACACTAAAATGCTTGACAAATACAAGAGTGTAGAACTTGCAGCCTACTTATTTGATTCCTTGGCCGAGCTATGCATTGGTAGTAACTGTCACTATTGGGTTTCATCCAAATTTCAGGAGTCTGCAAAATCACAAATCAAACAAAAATTCAATATAAACTAAAATCACTGCCTGGCTTACATTGTAAATTAAGCACGCACCCAAATGAGACCGGCCGAAGGCTACATGTGAAAGCCAAAACAAAACAGCCAAAATAACGACTCATTTGAAAGCAACGCATGAGCATAAACCCATGAGCATAACAAGGACATTACAGATGTATGATTTTTTTTTGTCATAATAAACACATAATTCTTGAATATAGCCATTCCCCATGTATATATTATATAAAATTCCATCCACTAGCTGCGATCCACTAGTTGTTCTTGCAAGTCAATTAATGCCAACAATTCAAAGTCCACCACCACTTTCTACACAAACACATACTCAAAACGCATTCGTCTTTCATTCCCCTGCCCAACCCATTCATAATATAAAAATAATCAAGAAAATATAATTTCGCTTATTAAAACCAGGCATCAAGTTTTCAAAGAAAAAATTCAAGTGGGTGTTTCGAATTGAAATTTCAACATATAAAAAAATAAAAATATACTTTTCCTCCTAATCATTCTACTTTAAGATCTTAAATGGGTTTATTTTTTTTTTCTCGTATCATTAAAAAAATCACAGAAGTCAGTTTATTCCTAGATGAAACTCCTGTGATAAAAAAACTTCATCCCAATGATTGACATATATATTTATAAACATATAAAAGAATATATTTATCATATGCACGGCTCAAAAGGCCAAATAATTCATTTTCCGATTTTCCCAGGAAACAAACAGAAAATATTTATATATACATATATAGGGGAAAAAAAAAGTGTGTAGACCGGGGAACGAATTGACTTACAGGGTATCTATCTAAACTGCGCATGGGTTTGGAGGGCTTGATGGCCTCGTTATCAGTAACAATATTATTTTGAGCAAAGGATCTATCGTTAAGGTATTTTTGTAAGATCAATCGGACATTACCGGTGGAGGTGATCGCTTTTCTCTTCTTATGAATGTGATGATCCAAATACGAAACCTTAATGAATACAGAAAACACTACCATTAACATTAAGAATGCAAAAATCTTTCGGCCCATATTCTTCCTCGATACCAAATTTTGAGCCACCGTGGCCGTCCAATGCCACGCATCCTCCAACCCAAGAAGCCAATCTTCCGGGAGGAAAAAGAACAACTTTCTACGGAGCAATAGATGTCTGATCACTGGATGGGGATGGGGATGGTGATGGAGATGATGAAGATGATAATGGTGGTGATGATGGGGCCCAGCAGGGGAAGAGCCGTTAATATTACTGGTAATATTGTCTTCTTCCTCATCTAGGTTGACGACAGAATCATAAGAAAAAGAGAAACCAGCAGCAGCAGCATCAACGCGTCGTCTAGTTGTGGTAGGACCAGCATGGAGGCTGCTAGGACTGCCGGTGGTGGTTGCGGCGGCTGTGGTGGTGGTGATGACGGTGGGACAACCGGACGACATGGTCATCCGGTGAAATTAAGTCCCCGGGAGAGAAATTAAAAAGAAAAACTACAATTACGGAGGCAGATAAAGAAGAAAAGAAAAGGAAAAAAAAAAGAAACAACCACCAGGGTTGGGAGAGAGAATTGATCGGGGTTAGTTTGTTCCGGTGAGAAGAGAGGAGGAGAGAAGAGAAAGAAGAGAGGTCAGAGTCCGAGATGGAAGGAGAGTTTCAGAGGTTGTGGATGTGTATGCAATCCATTATATATGTACATTAGAAATAGAAATAAAACAGTTTTGGTTGGTAAGATGGGAAGGGATGGGAAGCAGTGTGTTGTGAATATTATTATTATTATTTTCTTTTCCATTTTTATTTTGGTTGTTTTTAACAACACCTACATCATTACCATAGCTACTTATATCATATTTATTTAATTCCCATTACTACCCTTTCATTTCCTATACAATTAAATTAAACTCTTATTTAACGCAATCACACCGAGTGCTTCTGCACCACATTGAATATAAACTGATGTTGGTTCAATTTTTTTTTTCACTTTTAATTATAAGATGAGCTCGTTAATTCTAAATACCATAAAGGAGAAAGCACGGAGAGATGAGGTTCGAACCCTACTTTTCACAATTAGATGTTCATATTTTATCAGTTGAGCTACTCGTGATGAAATTATGGTAGGAAATATATTTATGATGCTAATCTCTAGATTAAAAATAAGAGTAAATTCTAAATTTTAAAATAATTATATAAATATATATATAATTTGGGAATATGTTGCACTTAAGGCTGTTTCATATACAATCTAATTTGATACTTTTTATGTTAGTGTAATTTTTTTTAATTTTAATTTTAAAGTAGCAATATCTATGCAAATCTTTTTAAAATTTGAAAAATATCATAAAAACGATACTTAATTTTATTTTGAGGTTGTGTTTGTATTATTTATAACATGGGTTGAGTGTTTTAATAATAGAGAAAAGATAAAAAGAAGATGATATAAAGAAAATTATTAGACTTTTTTTCTTTTGGCAAAAGGTCTTCTATTTATACAAACAAATAAAAAGTAATATAATTTATATAATTAGTTATTGGAAGAACTTTTTTGCTAAATCGTGTTCAACTTAAACTGAAACATCAATGATTTAGAAAAAAAATAATATGATTTGTACATAAAAAAAAGTAATACAATTATGAATATTAAAAGTTTCTTAAAAAAAAAAAGAGCATTTTTATTGAATAACAGTTTAGTTGTGAGTATGAATTGACCTCAAACTGAAACAACCAAAAAATAAAATGAATCAAATTAAAAAAAATTTGGTTTGGTTTAATTTTTATTAAAAAACCCAGTTTAACCAAATCTAATCGAATTTGTACACGTTAGTATATAAAATAAATTTTTTGAGAGAAATTTGTATATAAATAATAAAATTATAAAGAGATAATTTTTGGTTTTATATATATTATCAATGAAAATATATTAAATAATATTAAATGAATAAATAAAAATTTATAATTTATTTAAACAATAAAATTATCAAACCCACTAACCAAATTGATATATTTTAGTTCAATTCAATTAAATAGAGTTCCATGATTCTAAAAATTTTAGTTATTCAGATTCAGTCGTAGTTTGGTTTAAAATCGAATAGATTCCTACTGTGCTCACCATGATCATGGTAGCAAAATATCCTTTGAATCGGAATCTATTTGGTGACAAACATGTTGTATTTGATGAAAAAATTAAATGTTTCACAAAAAGGAAATAAAAAGACCAGTAACAATTTATTCAAATAATTATGTGTTGCTTGGGTGAATCTGGCTTCAATGGATGTACCCATAGCTCAATCATGCATGAACTTGCGCAATTACTTTATTTTTGAATTAGTTTTAGCATAATTGCAATCAATTATGGAGACACGAGGTCCACAAACAAATGCATTGGATGCATATAATTGGTATATGTATATATTTTTCAGTGAAAACTGGTATCCTGAATCATCCACGATATTTATTGAAGACGTGAACATTAAATTAGAACTTCATATATATAGGGAGAGAGAATCTTAGACCAAGTCTTGGTATGAAACTATATCTTTAACTTACAAATTAGATATCTTCTGTGAAAAAACCAAATATTGTTTTTGTTAGAGTGATCTTTAAGAGATTAAACAGAATCATTTTTGGCTGAAAATGGATAATGTTGTAAAGACTTTCTTAAGGATGCAATTAAAATGCAAATAATACCTACCTCTTTTGGCTTATAAAGGGTTTTTTTTTTAACTTTTTAATTTGTTGTTTTCCTCTTATCTTAACATTCATTTCAAGTCAAATGTGTGCACAATAATAGGCTAAAACTAGAAGTGACGTTAAATGCTAAGAAAAAAGAAGAAGTTTGTTTTTAACCATTGCATTAAAAATGACACCTTTTTATATATGGCAATCACATTATCACAATTTTAATTTTATTGCTTGAGTTTTTCTTGCCTTTGCTTGTACACCAATTTCTTCTAAAAATTTAGGAATATAAATTATTTTCCTCAAAAGTCAGAAAGGTTCACTTCATTTGTTTTATGAAGCTTAAAATTAAAAACAATTCTTTCGTTGTCTTGGGGTTTACTTTTATTAAACAAGATTAATATTGTTTCCACTACAATTTTAGATGTTGGTGCCATATTTCAAACCCACTTATCCTTTTTTTTTTTCACACAGTGAAGGGTGAAAATCTAATTATCAAAAAATCCATTAATTATATTTAAAATGAAATTGAGTTAAGTTAATTTACAAGCTACTTCAAAATTTCTAGAAAAACTTAACATTAACTCCACAATAATCTAATCGAGATTGAATTTAGGTTCAAATTAAGCATTTAAATGCTTAATTTGGTAGATTTGAAAATCTAATTTAATATGTATATATTTATTTTTTATTTAATATAATTATACAACGAAATCAAATCGGATTTGAATTCAAATATTTTAGAATTTACATAATTTATCATTTTATTTGATTAATAAAGTAGATTTTAGTTGAGTCAAACTCAAATATAAACATTAGATAGAAGAAAAACAATTGCATATTTGGTGTTTGAACTTTTCATAATTTTTTTAACCTATGAAGGAGTAGTAGCTAGAGGTGAGCAGGGAAACATGGTTGAAGTTGGTGAGGTGTTGAATGAGTGTGTGGGTGATGTGACTGGAGCAGCTAATATGACAAATGTCACTAGCTGAAAAGGTAAATGCAATACATATGTTCCACCTGTAAATATTGAAGAGTTTTTAAGTGATTATATGTTAAGTCAGATAAGAGAGGAGGTGCTTATAGGGGAGGAGGAAATTGTAGGTAATGACATGTAAGGTGGCAATGGAGAGATAATTGGTAGTGAAGCCAATGAAAATGAAGCAGAAATTGAGGACTATGAAGATCTAGACAATGGTGATGAAGATCTAGATCTACTAATTGATTGTCAGTTGTCAGATCAATATAATTAAGAGTTACAAAATGCTAGACATTTACTAAGAAAAGCAAGTAAAAAAAGGAGAAGAGTTGGTGTAGATCCACCTAAAAGTGAAAGTCAGACTCAAACTCAAACAATTATAGAAGAAGAGCTACAAGGTAAATAAGTAATTGTTGTTGATCCTGAAAATGTTAGAAGAAATTTTGCTAATTATGACAGTGAAGTAACAAATGGGGATTTATGTTCAAATGAGAGTTTAGCTTTAATAAGGAATGGAGTTGTTTGGGCTTATATGGGGAGGAGGATGTTGACCATCCAAATGTAGAAAAAGTAACTTTGTCATTAGGTAAGACATTTAGAGGGGTAAAAAAGTTCAAGGAGGTTATGACAAGGTGCTCAATTCAAGAAAGAAGAGCAATTAAGTTTGTGAGAAAATACAAATTTTGAAACAAGGATGAAATGTGCTAAGAACCTTGGGTGATATTTGCTTCTTGTGATAGTGTGTCTCATCATTTTCAAATCAAGACCTTTTTATTTAAAGAACACACATACTGTAACAACTAAAGATAAGAGGGTAACTGCAAAATGGCTTGCGGCTAACTACTTACATAAGTATAAGTTCATTCATGCCATTAGGTTAGTATATTTAAAGGATTTAGTTAAAGAATACATTAAAGTTAACCTCACCTTGACTCAGTTGAAAAGGGCTAAGTCACTAACAATGGCAAAACTAGAAGGGGCATTTGAAGAAGAGTATAGAAGGCTATGGGATTACTTGGGTAAAATTGAAAAGTCTAACTGATAACATCATTGAAATGAAAGTTCAAAGACCTATTATAGACCAGTTTTCATGTTTTTTTTTGATATATTGTATATCAGTTTTACTTATTTGAAAAAGGATTATTAGGAGGTTGTAGAGGGATTTTGGGACTTGATGGTTATTTTATGAAAATCACAATAAAAGGTGAAGTTCTTGCTACAGTTAGGAGGGATGAGAATAATCAGATGTTCCCTATGGCTTGGTTTGTAGTGATTTGTGAGAACAAGGTGACTTATAACTAATTTGTGGAATTATTATCTAAATACTTGAAAATGAAGGATGACAATGGATGGGTCATTATTACTGATTAACAAAAGGTAATAATTTATCATCTTAATAATGTATATTTTAATTTTTATACTATTTTATCTGACATTAATCTTTATACTATAGGGGTTGTTAGATGCAATTAAAAATATACTTTTTAGTGCAGAATATAGTGTTGTGCCAGACACTTATATGCCAATTAGACAAAGAAACACATGAACAAGGACATGAGAAAACAATTTAAAATGTGTACAAGGTCAAACAATATGTTTGACTTTGAGGTAAATATGGAGGAAATGCAAAAGTTGGCTCCTATAAGATTTGATATGCATAAAGCACATCCAAGTCACTGGTGTAGGGCTTATTTCAACGTTATAGTCAAGTGCGATATTGTTGGCAATAATCTTATTGAAGCCTTTATTGGAATAGTAGAGTTTAAACAAGCATATTTACTCAATATTGGAGGGCATCTGAAAATTGGTGATCAATAGGCTGCTAGAGAATCAATCGAAGTATGAGAAGTGGATTTGTGATTTCGGACTAAGAATACAAAAGAAGTTATATGATAATTGTATGGAAATCATAAATTGTAACATGCTTTGGATGGAGACAATAGGTTTGAGGTTGGATATAAAGATGACACTTATGTGGTTGACTTTAAGAACAAAACTTGTCCTTGTAGAAGTTAGAATTTAACAGGTATTCTTTGTCCTCATGCAATATATGCTATACAACATATTGAAAAAAATTCAGAGGACTTTGTGCATAATTTGTATAGAAAGGTTGCATATAAATAGACTTATGCACACATGATGGAGGCAATGAACAACAAGAAATTTTGAGTGAAAAGACATATAGACTCACCTTAACCACCCCTAGATAGAGGGATGCCTAATAGGCCTCCAAAGAACCATAAGAAAGAAGAGGGAGAATGTTGCAACACTAGTATCAAACTCTTAAGAAAGGGAGGAAATCATTTGTCAGGTGTGTTATCAACAAGAGTACAACAAACAGACATGCCCACAATTGAAAAATAAAAGAGCAACAGACAAGTTAACAAGCAATGTAGAACATGAAAAAATAGAGCAACCGTCTCAATTAAGGGCCACTAGATAATAGTCTCAATCAAGGGCCACTAAGTTACCAGTAAGTATGTTGTTGTATGTTTACACATATAAGTGATTTTTTATTGTATATTGACTTGGGCTTTTTTTTTTTTTTACTTTCAATCAATTAGTGGAAAAGGCAAAGGCAAGTTGTGAGTTATTAATCAAGTTGAACCTAATAATGTATTGAAGTATGTTCTTTTTGATATAATTTGATAGATACTTTACGACTTATACTTGTGCCCGTAATTTCTATTGTTGTTGATGATTATTGCAGGAGATTTTTTGACTTAATGAAATGACCTCAAAAATATTTAGGACAACATCAATTAGCACCTCATCACATAGGCAATAAAAAAAAATTTAAGTTCATTACAACAGAAAAAAGTCTCCTATATATGTTGCTGCAACACAATCAAGTGGCTTAAGGGCTTGGAAACCAACACTGGCACCACCAGGCTTTGCCACACAAACCTCACAAGTTATGAAGTGTATATAAATTTGGTGACATCATTTGTCATGTGGAATGTATGGTTTGAATCAATTTTCAATTTTTAGAATTATGATTTTTTTGTCAATTTATTGTTTTAATATGTTGTTTATTTTACAGCCTTAAATAATGACTTTAAGAATTATTCAACAAAGTGGTAAGGTAAGGTTAGGCAATGAGCTTGAACCTAGTTTCATGACAGATAAACAAGAAGGTTTTAAAAAGGATGACAAATATTATATCACATCCACTCAGATTCAGGTTCTTTGAAAATCTTGCTTACTAGTTATATTACAGCTCTGACAATAACTACTTATTGACAAACTCTCCATTTTTTTATTGTAGGCTAAAGTAAGTGCAAAATCATCAAAAAGGAAAGCCAAGGCTATTGAGGCTAAATTAAGAAAGGATGGTAGCAAGATAGCCTATGCAAAAAAAAAAAAAAAATATATATATATATATATAAAGAAAAATTGATGGTTTAGACAGTATTCGGAGTAGTAAATGACAATTTTTGGTCAAAGCATTTTGAACTTAGAATTGGTTGAACTTGTGAACTGTTTGTGTTTAAAAATGGTTTGATGTTTCATAATGGTTTTATGAATATCTTGTACAATTCAAAGAGAGTGTAAACTTGGAATTGATTGGACTTGAACATGTGAACTATTTGTGTTTAGGAATGGTTATTTTATAATGAATGGTTTAATATCATGTCAATGAATGGTTAGCTTTTTGTCAATGAAGAATGGTTTGTTTTATGTCAATGAAGAATGGTTTGTTTATGTCAATGAATGGTCTTTTTTTTTTTGTCAATGAATTTGTTGTTATGCCAATGAATGTGTTACAAATTCCTATTGTTTATGCAATGAGCCAAATATTAATTTATGTTGTGTTTGCACAATCAAGCTTATTTTTCCTTGGAGATTTATTTCTGTTATCATATCAATATATGGCAAATGAGTTTTTTTTTTTGGTTGAAATTATGCATATTGAATATGCAACAAAATTTTTTAGATTGAATATGCAGCAAAATTTTGCAGATTAAGTATTTGTTACATCGCCAAACCTTTTTTCATTTTCAAATTTTTTGCATATCATATTCAGTTTATGTGTCAACTTCATCAAACCGAGAATCATGAACAATGATCATTTTTGGCATGTTATCTTTAGTTTATTGTTCTTACACTTCATCAAACACAAATTCATGAACAAACTTCATGTTCATTAATTTTGGACAAAAAAAAAAGAGAAATTATTTTAACTTGCACAAAATCAAATTAACATTCATCATTACATAATTGAAGTACATTACATGTTATACCAAACATCAATTTTAAGTTACCTAATCAGTTAAACAAACTCTAAATGCATCAATTTCAAGTCCTAAATAGTTAATCAAAACCTAAATATCTCAATTAGATTTTTAAAAGATGATTTTGCTTAATCTTTCACACAGTTTGTCCTCAATCCATTCGAATGTCCTACTGCAGTTTGAATTCTCACATGACTAAAAGCGCCACCATGTGTTAGCTCATGTACAGGACATATTGATAACGCGATGTTGACCATATAGGCATCTATTTCCTTCCATTTTTTCTTCCTACTTCTTCTTCCCTGTCAATATTTTCTTCCTTTGTTTCTCGTTTTCTTGCTTTTTTTCCAAATATTATGATGTTTAATTAAAAAGAAGTAATGAAAGGGTATCTTGGACATTTGACAACCTCTCCAAACATAGATAATGATGTGGCAAGTAAACTGTTCAACAGGTGGGCCCCACATGAGCTGATAAGGCACTCAAGTCACTGCTCATCGACTAGAAGCATTGAAATAGGACAAAATTAATGAATTCAAGTACAATTTTGATGTTAGATGGCATGTGGTGTCACTGTGATGTGTGTGTATTTTAGGTTATTAAAAAATCTCAAAAAAAAAAAGAGAAATATGTGTGTGATGTGGATAAGTGTAAGGCTTTCGTGGCATTCAATCTCTGGTCTTGGATCCCACATTGCTAACTTAAAACGTGTGTGTAGCATATATACCATTCCATATCTAATAAATTTGTCATGATTTTGTTAGATGGTGTGTGGTGTCATTGTGTTGTGTGTATGTGTTTTAGGTTATTAAAAAATCTCAACAATTTTGTTTCATGGCGTGTGGTGTCACTGTACTATGTGTATGTGTTTTAGGTTATTAAAAAATCTTTAAAAAAAAAGTACTCGATTGCAACAAGAAAAATTTAACAACTAAAATGACAAAAATTTAAAAATCAAATGAGCAATTTTTTCTATAAAAGAATAAAAAAATTTAATTGAGTTGGAATTAAATTTTAAAAATGAAATTAAGTAGGAATTTAATAGTAATTAATCACACCCTAAATTGGACTCATTATTTTGGCTGAATTGAAATGGCTAAGATGCTAGTCTTTTAGTATTTTTTTTTTAAAAAAAAAGGCTTTCATTAATAGAGAGAAATGATACAATAAGTATTGAAATTTAAGTTTACATATAACTTATCCTTATGAAAAAGGAGGAGATAGATCATCCTTAAAAATAGAAGATTTTTCTTGAAAATCACCAGAACGTAAGATTTTTTTTGAAAATCACCAGAACGTGTTGACAAGGCTATTATAAATTGTGTCCTCTTCTGCCCGCTCCGCTCGGTTGTACGCAACCACAAATCGACTTTTTTGTAGTCTTTAAAAGAGTCTATTTGGTTGATAGTCAAAGTTAAATTTTCTTCTACTCCCTTAATGAGGAGCCATTTATTCCAAAGACAAATAAAAAATCAAACAAATAGACCAAACACACCGAAAAATAACAAATATAAAAATAAAAATACAATAGAAAACAAAAAATAACAAACAAATAAACAATAAAAATAAAAGAAAAAAACTAAGGGGCACAACACAAGGGAGGCAGAAGACAAGCATACATATGCAGACGAATAACTACGATTGACAAAGCGGTATATCTCCCACAACGAAGATCCCTGCAACCCCCAACCTTCAGACCTCTGTAGAAACACACCATATATAGATCTAGAACTAAATCTAGATCTAAAAAGAAAAGAAAAGAAAAACCGTAGAAGAGGGGAGGAGATAAGAAGAAGCGAAGAGAAGAGAAAGAAGGAAACAAGGAAAAACATTTGGATTTTTAGTGTTGGGGAATCACCACCCCAAGAAATTTAGTTTTGTTTTTTTGAGAGTGTTTAGAGAGAAGACAAAGAAAAATTTTTAGAGAGAGAATGAAGTAGGTAGACAATTTTTTTTTTTTTTTTTTTTTTTTAGTATTAGGGAGAGACTAGGGTAAGAAATTGAACTCTGTGTGTCACTAATGACTACACCAAATAAAGGATTACCCAAAATTGCTATAACCTAGCACCACTCCATAATCTTTATTTTCGATGTCAACAAAAAAATTTTAACTTAATAATTTTCTGAATTTTGCCCTCATGTCAATTAATACTTTAAATTCTTTTATTCTCTTGGAATTATTTATCTTATTTTTATAAAAAAAAAAAAGGGTAGTAAGGACATTTAAATAATATTTTTCCCCATTATTTGCCGCGTCTACAAAAAAAAAGGTTGTAAAATGCAAAAGAAAAGATGGCACATTGGAACGTTCCTAGGAATTAGTTATTTGGTGGCATTTGACTCTTCCCAAAGGTTCTCTAATACACGCAGCCACCGCAAGTATCTTTTCACATGTTCATTTCCACGTGTCATTTTCACAGTCGGTTGCGTCTCGCCTCGTCGGTGCACAATCATTGTATATCTCAAATCACTGCGGCCATAGCCGTTTGATTTCATTATTATTTTTCTGATTTCAGCACGACATCGCGATCATAGGGTCGCACTTTTCTTTGTATTTTAATCATGTATGCGATCAGATGTGCTGGATCTTTTTATGTGATACTATTACGTGGTATTATTATTTTGTTTTATTTTTTATTTCTATATTGTTTTTGTAAATAAAAGTATTAAACTTCTTTGCAAATTCTAGGTTATATATAATTTTACATATAAAAAAAATAAAATAAAAAATAACAATTTAAATATATTTATTGAATAAATTTCATGATAAATTAATCAAATAAATTTTGAAATGAAATACATAAAAATATCAAATGACATAAATTTACCTCAATACATTTCTAAGATTCAACAAAAATATCATTTTCCAAATTAAAATATATGTTATTTTGGTTATTTGAAAAATTAAATAAAATAAAATAAAATAATTTAAATAAATTTAATGAAATAAAAAAATAAATCAATAAAATAATGTTAAAAATATTTATTTTTATTTTTAACTTCACTTTTTTTGTAAAATACTAAATAGCACAAATTAATATTAATATTTTTTAAAATTCATCATATATAGAATTGTAAAAAAAAAAAAGAATTACCTACGAGGATAGGACAACAGTAGTAACATGACAAATGCATGTTGGCAGATGAATGAAACCTAAGTACAAATCTAAATTAATTGCCTACGTGGATTATTATGACATTAATATTTCATTGGAAAACTAAGGAAATGAACCTTTTCAAACAAAACTAAGGAAATGAAGGCAACAAGAAAAGAGCGAAAATTCAACGCGTGTAGAATCCAACACAGTAGATCAAAAAAAAAAAAAATCCCAACACAGGATATAGAACTTGCAAGCATGCACGTTATGTCGTTTTTGTGCTTTTGTTTGCTTTGCTTCACTTTTTCAAAATATTAAACTTAAAATTTTTAAATATACACCTCTATGTATACATTAGTATTTATGAAAATATATATATATATATATATAGTACTAAAAAATTTTTGTAACACATGTATTAATATATATTTAATATTAATAATATTTTTAACTATTTATCATGAGTAAATATTTTATTTTTAAAATAATTTGTTAATTAAATTAATGTATTTTAGTATTAGATAAATGACACACACACACACACACACATATATATATATATTATAATTAACTATTAAATAGATAACATTTAATAGTAAAAATATAATATATTTAAAAAATTAAAATTTTAGGAAAAAATTTCTTACAAATTCTAATCTTTTTTACACTATGGGGTAATAGGGCCCATATTAACAGTGTCATCTAAAGTGTCATATAAAATATTACGTCAACTTCCATGCTTAATTTTGATCAAATAATTTATTTTGTTTACACAAATATGCCAAAATTTTATGTTCCATTTATATGAAATTAACTGATTAATAACATTAAATTAAATAATTAAGCTCATGTATACAAGCTTATTGAATTTTTTAATTAAAATATTGTGAAAAATGAGAACACACATATATATAAAAATACGAGGACATGTAGCACACTGCTTGTTTGATTAGTCTATTAGATTTTTAAATGACTATATATATGGAGAATGTGGGTGAGTGTGTTACGAAATATATTTGATTGGAGTAAAAGAATACCAAATTATTAAACAAAAGTATAATGAAAATGATTTGGTCGGCCAATCATTTCATTTTCTTTTATGAAATCAAATTGATATATTTTTCGCCTCAATCGCAAGCTTACACATGGCACATATATATTAGGTCTATGAAAACATACATGGAGATCAACAGGACGCAAACCCCCTGCTGCAGGCAACTTAAATTAATTGGATTCCTTTGATTTGCCTTATTGTGTTAAGGAGTTTATGTCACATATAATCATATTATTTATACATCATTATTGAACACAACTATGAAATCATTACTAAAATAACAATTGAGAATTCCTTTTAGCATTATAAAAATGATATATTTAGGTTCCATTTATTTGTAAAAAATATTTTATCTTTTGAAAATATTTTTTAGAGAAAATATTTTTCTATATTTGGTTGTAATACTAAAAAAGACAATAAATAAGAAAATAATGTATTGAAAAATAAAATAGAAGACAATAAATGAGAATAGAAGGTGTTAGAAAAAGTAGTGGAAAATGTTTTCCCATTCTTAAAATGGGAAAATGAGAAAACATTTTTCTTTGTTTTAAAGTAATTTTCTTTTGACTGGTACATTATTTTCATTTGACTTATTTTCCCTCGATAATCCAAATACTAGAAAATTAGAAAAAATATTTTCAGAAAGAATATTTTCCGCAAACAAACGGAGTCTTAGTAGAATTTAAATATTTTATGGGACACCAATAATCGCTGTATCAGTTGATAGAAAAATTATGTTTTTGTTTAAATAACATTTTGAATTTTTGAATAATGATGTATATAGTCGTGTTAAGTAGTTGTTGGGAGATTTTATCAATTTTTGTGATCTTACTTAAGTTAAGTGAGTTTTAAATACTGATTATTTAAATCAAAAAGATATTTATAATTGACTAACATCTATCTAAAAATGATTCAGTAGAAATAATTTAACAATCATTTCTTTGTAAAGATATGTTTTTTACAAAATTAATTTTTATCTAATTTAATTTAAAAAATATATGCAAAAATTTATCATATAATCACCATGTTTAGTGTAAACTTCTCATAAAAGTTTGATAGTTGTATTGTTCTTGGAAAGTACCTTTTCAGTTTGGTCCTACTCCTAACAGTGTATGGAAAGGGTAATAAAGAAATAGAAAAAACAGAAATCAAGATCTGAATTGAAGACTACTTTTTCCAAGTCCTTCAACTAAAAGGATGGTGCATTCTTCTTATAATACCTGACCGTGTGTGAGGGTGAATGATAAAAAAATGGTGAATAATAAAAAAAAAAATTTTATACCTCTATATAGTATGAGGCTAATTCCTGAAATTTCAATTGCCCATATAAAGTTTCATTGAATTTTTATCCTCTAATCTAATTAAAATTAAAAAATTTATACAATTAAACTTATTACATTTTCATTAATTAAATATAAAATATAATATATGTCAGTTAAATGTAATATTCTGAATTTAAGGAAATCTTTTAATATTATATTTTTGTTTTCAATTCCCCAGTTAATTTCTCTTTTTGATTGGTGTAATTTTCTGATAATGTACAACTCCATGCTTTATTATACATCTCCCTAATGATTTTTTTTATTGTAACAAATGAAAAGTGGAGAGATTTGAATCCGAATTTCTGGATGATGCCACAAAAATTTCACCATTAAATTAAACATTATTGGCCATCCGCCTAATAATGTTGATAAATCATAAATGTCCAAATGAAAGTGATGACTACCAAATTGTGGAAATAATCGAAATTACAAGTTGAAGAAACCATGTTTACTTGGTCTTTATTTACATATAGTATTTGCTTGTCACTACTTCAAGACCGTGTGGAAAAGTTTTATTTGTTTTCGTTGTTAATTGTGGCACATTGAAATGCGTGATTGAGGGTTTAGGCCCGTAAATCCTGATTAGTGAGGTGGGTCAGCAACAAATCCACAACCTAAATTGATTTAGTCCCAAGTAAACCAACAAAAGTCAGAATCGTTGTGATTAAAAATGGGTAATTAGCTATGCTTACGGTTTGGGATTTGGACTACAAGTAAACGATCACTTCAAATAATGATTGTTTCTAGGAAATTTCACTAGACGAACCATTTAATCTCATTTGTTATCATTTTTTACTTCGTTTTCTTTTAATTTGAAACTTTTGCTTTTTAGTTTTAGATTTTTTTTTCTTTTTTATTTTTATTTTTGGCCTTTTGTACCATTAGTTATGTAATTGTCTTTGCAACTTCTAAACTCATTTATTTTTTTAATCCTCTTAATTGAAGTTGATTGTATGTATTTATTTTATTTTTTATTCTAAATAATTTAATTTTTAGTTTAATTAGTTTAATTTCTTATGAGATTTTTGAAAATTTTGAAGGAACTATTTAAAACTAATCTAATTAGTTTCTTTTTAATAAAATTTTCATTTTTATTAGTATTAATAATAAAAATAAAAATTATTTTTTTGATATATTACATTTTGTTGTTGTTTGTTCTTTTTTGTTTGTTGTAATCAGATTGTTTTATATAATTTTTAAATATTGTATTAATTTTATTTCAAGTATTCGTAAAAAATTTGAAAATTATATGATATTATCTATTAATAAAATTACATTTCAGAATTATTTATTATTGTTAATGTAATATGTAATTATGCAAAAACGTCCATAATTTTATCTGGGTCTACTGTCAGTTGCTTTACTAGGATTATTCACAATTGGTGGCACTGGGATCATCTTCGTGGTTGGTTCTTGATATTGATGGATTCGATGTTAAAGATTTGTAAACAAGATAACCAAAAATCCTCAGAGTAAGGATGCAAGAGGGAACCAAGATGCAAGGAAGAATAAGCAATTTCATGGTGATGATGTTCAACCAAAGAAAGAGAATAAGAAAATGTAGAGAATAAAACAAAGATTAAAGAGAGCAAGAAACAAAGAGTTTCTGAAAATGATTGCAGATTAGAAAATGGGTTTTGGGAGAGAGAGAGAGGTGCGAAAGCTATGGATTTTGAAGGTTGGCTAATTCTGTTGTAGGGAGAATTGGTTTCTTTGATTTTAAAGAATTGTAAAGAAAATAACCCAAAATGAGACCAACAATACAAAAGCGAAGCAAGATGGAAAGAAGTATAATCAAATTGGGGGCTCATGATGATGATGATGTTCAAGAACAGTAAGAGAATAAGATAATGCAAAAAAAATAAAGAAATTAAGAAACAAAGAGTTTTCTTGGATTTGGGAGAAAAAGAGATAGAGGCGCTAAAATAATGAGTTTTGATCGATTGAAGAAGAGAGAAGGAAGAAGATTATGATCGATTGAAAAAAAAAAATCATAGAGAAAAGGAAGAGGGCGGACATTTGAAGAAAATGAACATTTAAAGAAGGAAAAGAAAAAGAGAATGAAAAAATGACCGATAAAAAAAAAATGTTTATTGGAAAGTTAGTTTTGAAATAATAAAAAATCAATATTTTTTTTTTTATATGTGATAACTTCCCTAATTTTTGGTTGTTGTTAAGCCAATAAAAATCCATTGGATTACACAATATTTTTTGATTAGTTCATTTTATTCTAATTAATCCGATTTGATCCAAATATAACTACAATGACAGTAAAAGTTTCATAATAATTAATTTATAGAATTACATACACCACCACCCTTACTTGAAATATCATTTAAGTGAAAATAAGACTATATTAGCGAATTTTAATAGTTATTGATATTGGACTAGATAATATTACACTAATTGTTGAATATTTTACACTTAAGGAATAAAAAATAGGAATTTAAATACACAAAAATTTTAAAAGCACGATTGACTAAACTTTTTTTCAAAAACATGTAAAAATGGAAGAACTTTTTAAAAAAATAAAACAAAAAAGGAATTTTCTTCAAAAACAAAAGTGGCATGTTTTTTTTTTCCACAAATGTTCTGATTTTGAAGCCAATGAGGACCCAAATGGTGACAAAAGACAAAGCAATAAAACTTACATTCCAGGCTACAGATGTATCTGCTGATGGTAGAGTTACAGACATGGGTGACAGGCAGCTCATGAATCAGTTTCTTCTGGGTGTTGTTTCTCTTCCTACTGGTTTTCTGGTGATTCCTTATACTTGTAGTTAAGATATATATGTTTAATAATAATAATAAAAAATTTGTGGAGTTTATTTTCTAACTAATAATAATAACAACAACAACAATAATAATAGTAATGGTATTGTTTTAACAACCAGAAAACAACTACCAAAACAACTAAAAACAATCAGAAAAACAATTAAAAATATCCAAGAGCTAAAAACAATTGTTAAAACAATCAGAAAAACAACCATAAAAATAATTAAAAAAATAACTGGCAAACAACCATAAATAACTAAAAAAATATCCTTCAAAATAACCAAAAACAACCAGAAAACCTCATGAAACAAAATAATATAGTTATGAAATAATAAC
>CATIWM010704701.1:0-11395 GCA_949671775.1 Mallotus repandus
CTCGGACGTATAATGAAAATAGATTACACTCGGACGTATATTGTTAATTTGAAAATACACTATACTAGGACGTATAGTATTGATTTGGAAAGTACACTATACTCGGTCGTATAATGTTGAGATACACTATACTCGGTCGTATAGTGTTGATTTGAAAATACACTATACTCGGACGTAAAGTGTTGATTGGAAATACACTATACTTAGACGTATAGTTTTGATTTGAAAATACACTATACTTGATCGTATAGTGTTGATTTGGAAATACACTACACTCAAACGTATAGTGTTGATTTGAAAATACACTATACTTGGTCGTATAGTGTTGATTTGAAAATATGCTACACTCGGACGTATTTTGTTAATTTGAAAATACACTATACTAGTGTTAATTTGAAAATACACTATACTAGTGTTAATTTGAAAATACACTATACTCAGTCGTATAGTGTTGATTTAAAAATACACTATACTTGGACGTATAATGTTGATTTAAAAATACATTATACTCGGACGTATAGTGTTGATTTAAAAATACACTACACTCGGACGTATAGTGTTAATTTAAAAATACACTATACTCGGACGTATAGTGTTGATCGATGAAATTAGCTATATTAGCTATATTCCTTGTGGGACATCTAGCTATGATGTTATCACTACAGTATAGTGTCTAGCTGATTGCACTATATTCCCTAGGGACGTCTGGTGAAATGAGTGGAGGAAATTAACTATATTCCCTGTGGGACATCTAGCTAATTGCACTATAGTTCATGTGGAACGTCTAGTGAACTTGTGTTATAACTACTGTGTATTGTCTAGCTAACGTGAATTCAAAATGTTGTTACAGCTACTTTATAGCATATAACGAAATGAACTTCAAAGTCATGTTATAGCTACCATGTAGCATATAACTAAGTGAATCGAAGTTATAGCTACCATGTAGGGTATAACTGAGTGAATGCAGTGTATGAAAGATACAATCATCATCTTTTGAATTTCATGTTTGACTGGAATTTTATGTTGGTGCTGACTGATTGCTTTGAATTTCTCTACTAATTGACTTTGATCAACTGCCTTCATTACTTGACAACCTTGGTTTGACTTGATGATGCCGGTGCTGATGCCACATCCTGAGTGTATTTTCTTTTGGATTTAAAAACTTGTTAAAGCTAGTTTCAGCATGATGATTGCGCAAAAGTGCATTAAATTAAGCAAATTCATCATTTATCACAAGATAATGTGCATTCAATGTATCCCACTAATTTTTTATTTTCATGGCTATCATTTATTTGCCATTCGCAAAGTTAGAGGTATCATTAGCCACCTTATGCTGAGAGTGTTTATTTACCAAGTGAAGAACTAATTTTCACACTTAAATTTAGAGAGAATTTGTTAAACAAAATTTATGGACATTGAGCATAAATATATCAAATTCTGAGTATTAAAACAGTCTCTGAGTTAGTTATGTGCTTTATTCCTTATTCAAGTATTCCCCGGCCTTTCTCATATTACTCAGTGTGGATACCATTGGAAATGTCCTTTGGATACTCATACTCTGTTTAGAGCATTGGAGTAAATATAACAACTTTTAATATGGTCCTCTTTTAGTATTCCCCTGCCTTTCCTATATTACTCAGCGTGGATACCGCCTGAAGATTAACATTGATACTCTTACTCAGTTCTGAGCATTGGAGTAGATTAGGAATGCTTGCTCTTATTTCAATTCTCCTCTTAGTATTCCCTTACCTTTCTTGTATTACTCAGTGTGGATACCGTCAAGGGATTTTGTACTCTTACTCAATTTGAGCATTGGAGTAGATTGGATGCACATTTATTATTCAAAAAGACTGAAATGATACTCTAAATCCAAGCAATTTATGCTACAAGTCCATAGATTTTGTTTTTTTACATATTCTTCCCCTCGTTCGGGTGCAAAGCAAGCATTAGATTGATTAGAGTTTAGAAACTCTCAACACAAAATTGTTAACTAGACATCCAAACTCTGCGAGGCTAATAAAAAGAGTCTTTAAGGCCGAAAGTTCATGGGATAAGTTTTCACACATGATCTCATGAAATGGATGAATTTGCTTTCAATTTATGAATTTTAGTGTGGACATTGCACTTTATTGCATCGACTAAAGGGATAGAGTCTTGTTACTTCCCTTGAGTATTTATCAAGATGTTTGTCACACAGGGTGATATTCTGATGAGTGATTGGTGTTTGCCTTCTTGCTTATTCTGACTGTTGTGCTGGTTCTTTTCTCCTTTTTCATTCCTTTTTATTTTCCCTGCACAAAATAATATAAGTTAGTCTGGTCTATTTATTTGCAGATAAAGAAATTTTGTCAAAATGCATCATTATTCCTTTGCGAACTTTCCTTTTTTATTGGGGTGATGTCTCTAATCACAGGGGTCTTTGATACTTTGTTGTTAAGGTTGTGAACTAGAGCTGAGTTTGTCTTGCTGCCATTTCCATTGATGTTATAATAAAGGCCTCGTTTCTCTCCCTGACATTCCCTGCAAAAAAGTTTAGGTGTCAGCGGGCTTTATTTCATGATGAGAGGAATTTTATAGTTCATTTATCTCAAGTATTGAATGCATTCTTCCCTTTTCTGGCTGATAGCTGCATTGCTAGTGTGTTAGACCTTCAGATTAGGAGTTGAGAGAGGCTAAATTTGATGCTTCATCTCTGCTGAAGCAGTCTTGTAGCTGTCTAAAATAGGTGCATCTCCTCAAGTGTATTCCTCTTGAGATTGGCTAGGGTGAGACTTCTGCGAGTGCTACCATTAATGATATCTCCTTGTTAGATAGGCCCATTGAACATCTGGTTCATCTTGATAGTATCGCCCTTCAAATCTTCACTCCTCCAGACTCTGACTGTTTTTCTGTACTTTAAAACACTAATTTTGAATATTAGTAGTGAAGTATTTGTGTAACCTTGACTTATCTCAAAGATTTTTTCTACAAAAAACAAACTTTTCACAACATATGTATGCAAGTGTATGCATGCTATGCATGATATGCATTATCCTAATAGGCCTTTTGTTTGGGATGTAACAACGAGGTACTTCATCAACAACTTGCTGATTTGAGCGTTGGACACTTCGATGTTGATACTCTGATGCTAGAGCTTAGATAATTGACTGAAGGATGAAGTCCATTGTCTGATGATTGCTATATGGATGAACTATTATCTGTTGCTTGTAGTTCATTTCTTTTTGCCCCCAGAACTTTTCTCCTAACTCCTATATTTCAATGTTCATCTTCAGTCTTTGAGTGCAGACTCACTGTTTTGAGCCCAAATTGCCCCTAGAGCTACATTTTGCCCCCATTTTCTGATAACTTTCCTTCATGCCTATCATTAGTCTTGCTCTCAATGGAGGCTGAACAAATGTGGAATTTATAGCTTCGAAGAACTCTTGAGCAGAATATGAGGCTTGATGTTACTGCCATGATTGAAGATAACTATAAGGTATGGGTTGCCACCTAAATTCTCTAGATACAAAAAACACTTGATTTTATAATCAAAATCATAAAGGAGCGACAAAAAGAAAATAAATCTAAAAATAATGATCTTATAGCTCTGATTTTTAGCTTTCATTATATTTTGTGCTTCCATTCAGATACCTATACAATATGATACAGACGAGTATGCGAGATTTGAATAATAAACTCAAATTCAACTTTATTCATTCATTAGGGCAAAAATGAGAACATTCATTACATCACATGATACAACTCTTATCATTAGTTAGTCCTTTTGAAAATTTTTTCACAAAATATTTTCTCTCATTCTTACATGGCTAACCTTTTTATTCTTTCTTTTTCCCCCCCATTTTTTTCCTTTTTCTTTCTTTCAAATTTTCTCTCTCCTCAAAAGTTATATCATGTGATATATGTATGTTCTTTGAATTTTCATTTGTGCCCATGATGAATGAATCTAATTGAAATTGAATTTATGTCAAACATATATACTTAATCAATATGATAATGTACAGTATCATCAGGATGCACACCACACAAGTAAGGAAAATCTAAATTTATATCATCGATCTTGAAAATAAAATGTTCACAAGAAATTGGAATATTAAAAGAAAACACAAGAAATTTATTTTCTATTCTAAATGCTAAAGATGCTAAGTCTTAAGGTGGCTGATGTAGCAGCTATTCTTGACGACCATGGTTCACTTCTGCATTGTCAATCTGCACATTATAGCCTTCCTTGTCCTCCTCTTTAACTTCATCTCCCCATCTAGTAGGCACCATTATTCCAAAGGGTATGTTAGTCGAAGATGGTTTAGTGTAAAATACGTTATAGTCAAACTTGCCTGAGGGCTATCCTAACAAATCTTCAACTCCTTGCTATAGCTGCTTAGGAGCCTTAAATTTCTCACTATTCTCACTTAATGGCTCACTGTCATCTCCAAATTCATCACCCCATCCTCCAGTTATGATCAATTCAATAGGGATATCATAAGAAGGTGGTTTGGAGTAAAATACTTTATAATTGAATTTGCCAGAAGGTTGGCCCAATCAATCTTCAACTCCTCTCTGGGATTATTTAGGGGCATCAAGAGTATTCTCATTAGTTTTAAGGTTTAGGTCCTCAAAGGAGCTTAGTACTTCTTCCTCACTAACTCCTGAATTAATCATCATGGTAATTGGGGGTGGAACATTTCGGTAGTTTGGGAAAGGATTATTTCTGGTGTTAAGGTTTTCAGGGTCTGTGATTTTCCCGGAGTTTATAAAGTTTTGGATTTCATATTTGAAGCGGGTACAGTTATCTGTGGAGTGATTGAGGTTTTGGTGGAATTTACAATACTTGTTTGGGTTATAGTCTGGGGTGTTTAGGTTTGGTGGGTTTAGATTCGTTAAAGGTTAAAGTAAGCCTTTTTTTATTAAGTGCTCTAAGACCTTAGATAAGGGTTGATTAAAATTCGAGAATCTCCTGGGTTGTTGAACAACATGAACTTCCACAGCCCGACTAGTTTTTTCTTGATGCGTGCCCCTAGTTAGGTAGTTTCTTGCTCTAGTGTTTTTAGTAGTCTTCTTTTTCTTACTTTCAATCTCCTCAGCTTGCAATCCATCATCATAGAGGTCTACAAATGTCATAGGGTTCATCATTTGCAACCTCTCAAATAAATTAGGTGACACATTTCGAACAATCATCCTAACCTGATCCTTTTCAGCTAGCTTATTTTTCATTAATCCTGCCTTATTCATGAATCTAGTCAGGAAATCAGAAAATGATTCATTGGGCTTCTGCTTAGTCAATTCCAAATCCCTGATAGACACTTCAAGCCTGGTATTATGATCATACTGTTTTAGAAAAGCAAAACATAATTCTCTCCAGTCAGCTTGTATAGACTTTTCAAACCCATGATACTAATTAACGGCTATACCCTCTAAGGATAGTACAAATAGCTTGGTAATTACGGATAGATGAGCCTTTGTGGTGCACATAGTAGCTGTATATTGACTAAGGTGGATCCTTGGATCTGCAGTACCATCAAACTTTTGCAGCTGCGACATCTTGAATTTATCAGGCAGCTTATCTTCCTCAAATTGTATCATATCATCAAAATCAAATGAATACCCCATGCCCTATCCTCTTATAAATTCTTCCATCCTGGACATCTTCTGAGTCAATGCTTTCATCTGCTTGGATTCCAGCTCTTGAACTTGCTCAAGCAATTCTCTTTTTGCTTTCTCAACCATGCAGTTCTCAACATCCTCCAATTTTACTTTAACATTTGGTGCATTCCTAGCAGCATTCATTAGTTACCCCACCGCATTGTCAAGTGGTGCATCTACAATAGGTGGATTAGCAGCAACAGGAGGTGCAACAACAGGTGGTGGCATTAATCCAGCCAAAGCTTGTCTTAGTTCATCTTGCGTCATCGCTCTCATGTCATCCATCAATGCTCATTTGATGTCCTCTAGGGTCCAATTTCCTTATTCCATCTCTTCTATCTATGTGATTGGTGTTGGTGTAGCTTCCAAGTAAATCAGGTTGATCAGGATCTTTTTCAAATTGCGAAGGATCTCTTTAGCTATAGACTTTGGGCTTTAATCAGTCCTCACCAATCTGCCACCTTTCTGTTCCCAAACACAGGAAAATCCGGATGAATCTACGATGGCTGAAAAATAAAGGGTTAGTATGATGCATGAACTATATGTATGCATGATGCACGTGCTATGCAATAAGTAGCAAATAACAAGCAAATAACAAGTAATCAGTCAAGCATACGGAAATTTATATTTCCGATAATAAAAGATTTTTGATAATGCAGCCACTTTCAAACAAAATTCCTTCAGCCATTAGCCAATCAAAATTGATCCTTTTAGCTAAAAGTGGCCACTTTGGTCATTTTATCAATTAAAATGCAATTCAAATTCATTCGGCCATCAAATTTACTTTCTTTAGCTCATGGGCCAACTTTGGCCCAATTCTCAATTCTCTTCTTTTTTTTTTGAATTTTTTGTTTGGAATTTTTTTAAGAAATATATATATACATACATACAAAATAAATGAATACATAAACAAATAAATAAAATTTAAAAATAGGACCATTCGGCCTATGTTTTGAAGTTGACTGTGAAATTGGATTTGAGTTCGGATGCTACAGAGGACCCAATAATGAAAATTGACTGTGAAATTGGATTTAATTTATTAGTTTTGAACTAAATTGTAAATTCTTTTTTTAGGTCATATTTTTAAATTTTATTTATTTATTTATTTATTTTAAATTTATATTTTCTTAAAAAAAAATTAAAAATAAAAAAAGGAAGAAAATTCAAAAAAAAAAGGAAACATGGGCCGAATGGCCCATTCAAATTCAAAATTGAAATTGAAAGAAAGATGGCCATACGGCCATCATTTATTTTCTATTTCCGAAATAGCTTATTTCTGACCGAAAATAGCCTATTTCCGATCAGAAATAGGACGTCCGTTTTTTTATCTTTATTTTTATTGGTTTTATTTTTTATTTGATAAATATGTTTGTTTATTTGATAAATAAATTGATAAATATTTTTTTATTGGATAAATAATAAAAATAATTTTTTTATCCTGTACCCAACTTAGGGTTACAGGTTGTGTCTTTTATAAATACGTGATTAACTCAATTCACAGGGGGGAAGGCTCCTAAGGTTTTATTTTTTTCTCTGCATTTTCTGATTCTTGGCCGTGAGCAAAAAAAAAAATGCAATTCTCTTTCTTTGATTTCTACGTACTTTTGTTTTGCTTCTGGCCATAATCACATCCAAATAAATAAAAAATCACAGGCAAACACAACAAAAGTCACAGGCTTTCATTAACGGTGATCACCTTCTTAGGGGCAATCAATAATACATCATATTCTCAAATCTTCATCTCCTTCTTCTTTTATTTTGATTTTAATTTTATTTTTTATTTAATTTTTGTTTATTATTTTTCAATTATTCATTAACTAATTTTTATTTTATTTTTTTATTTTCATAATGGTGGGAGTACCCTAAACTGTAGAGTAATTTGACCCATGGAGAACCCATGAAGATTTATGGAATGTCATGGATTAAATTATGTACTTTAACATAAATTTTATTTGATTTTTATCATTTTGTGTTATTTTATTTATTTGGCTTTATGGGTTGTATTTAATTTTATTTTATTAATTTGTACGTAGGTTGTAATAGCCCCAATAATGGGAATAGTAAAATATTTACTTTTTTGCTTTTTTAAAATCAATTTGTAAATTAGGGTTTATTTGGTAAACCTTAATTAAAATTAATGGTGGCTTAAGATTAATTTTAGGTTGTTTGTAATTAAAATTAGGGTTAGAAAAATCACAGGATTTTTTTTATTTATTATTTTCTTTATTTTTATTATTTGGGCTTGTTTGTTATTTTTGTTTCGTTTTGGGCTCCAAGCCTATGTGTAGGTCTAATTCACTAATAAAACAGGCCTTAAAAATTAAATTTAGGTTTAATTAACATTAAAATCAATTTAAACCCATTTAGGTTAATTTAGACCTTAGGCCCACTTTATGTAATTTAAAATAAATTTAGACTTAGTTCAACCCATGAAATCATTTCTTTTAAAATAAATAGATTTAAGATCATTTCATTTAAATTAAAATAAGTAGAATTAGGCCCATTAAATCAAATCCATTTTTCATAAATTTGGTAGACTTAGCCCACTTTTAGAATTAAAAATAATATATTTAAGTTCACTAATACAATTAAAATATAGGCCCACCTTTTGTTCCATCCACTTGTAAATAAAATATGTAGATTTAGCTAACTTAAATTGGATTTAAGGACGTTACGCCTCGAATGCATTTTTATGTGCTTTTTCATGGATTGGTTGCCTTAGGGTTAGAATGGATATTCAATTAGGGTTTATATGAAATTGCATGTAATTAGAGGATAAGATAGTAATTAATAAAATTAATTCTAAATGAACACGAGACTAAGAGCAGTTGGTATTCCGTATTCAGAACTCCTGGTTATGGTGCTAGCTTGTATTAGAGAATCGAGTTACCACCACCTTCGATTTATCCTAGTTATTATCCTAGGTGACTACTCCTCATCTCCACGCTATGTCTTTGTGATATAGTAGTGTGTTCCCTAGAGCCCTGAGCTCAAATAGTGTCGCAATTGCAATAAACTTGGGCGCGCACTAAACCCCGCCGTTTACAATGACGACTCCATTGGGGATAAGAGAGACTGATCATACTTGTATTCTTTAGAATTATTTTATTATTGCATTCATTTTTACATGTCCTTATTAGCCGATGACATTGGTTTATAGTTCCTTGATTCCACTAGCTTCCTCGGATTGTAAATTGGCTAACCATCACTCTTAGCCTTAACTCGGTTCAAGAGAGATTATCGGGCTCATTTAACCAGAGTCTGTAATCCAAGTCCTAAAGGGGGATAGTCTTCTCTCTAGTTTACAAAGGATGTCGAGCCCCTCTGACCTTGGCCTGTGACTCACGTTTTAAAGGAGGGCATCTTGCTAAGGGAACCTTGACCTTTTTCACCGGACTCAACTCATGTAGTGGCCTAGTAACTTCCCCTAAGATCTACCCAAATTGCTTATGTTTGTTGCCATGAGGTATTTCTATCTATAAAAGCCCAAACCCATATTTTAGAAACCCATTTGGGATAATAAAGATGGGGCTACCCTTTTATACCTAGAAATGTTGTTTCTATGCTTTTACTGTTTTGAGAGATTTGGCATGCTCGTCGGTTCTTGATATCCCCTATTGATATTGGGGCCTAGACCAAAAATCCTGGGATAAGAGACTCACCATTGAACACGTGTGTGGGAGAAATAAGGTTGGAAGGATGTATGTTGTACACTTGATTTGATAATTGTATACTTGACTGGTTACTTGTTATTTGCTACTTGTTGCATAGCACGTGCATATGCATATGTGCATACATATAGTTCATGCATCATACTAACCTTTTGTTTTTCAGCCATCATAGATTCATCTAGGTCTTCTTGTGTTTGGGAATGGAAAGGTGGCAAATTAGTGAGCATTGATTCAAGCCTAAAGTCTATATCCAAAGAGATCCTTCATAGTTTGGAAAGGAGCCCAATCAACCCACTTCACTTGGAAGTTACACCAATACCAATTACACAGACATAAGAGATGGAACAAGGAAATTGGACCCTAGAGGAGATCAAAGGAGCATTGATGGATGACATAAGAGCAATGATACAAAATGAACTGAGACAAGCCTTGGCTGGATTAATGCCACCACATGCTGCTGTACCTACACTCGCTGCTACTGCACCTTCTGTTGCTACTAATCCACCTATTATAGATGCACCACTTGACATTGCTGGGGGGCAACCAATGAATGCTACTAGGAATGCACTAAATGCTGAAGTGAAATTGGAGGATATTGAGAACTGCATGGTTGAGAAAGCAAAAAGGGAATCGCTTGAGCAAGTTTAAGAGCTGGAATCTAAGAAAATGAAAGCACTGACTCAGAAGATGTCCAAGATGGAAGAATTGATGAGAGGACAGGGCATGGGGTATTCATTTGATTTTGATGATATGATACAATTTGAGGAAGATAAGCTACTTGATAAGTTCAAGATGCCACATCTGCAGAAGTTTGATGGTACTGGAGATCCAAAGATCCACCTTAGTCAATATACAACTACTATATGCACCACAAAGGCTCATTTGTCTCTAGTTACCAAGCTGTTTGTACTATCCTTAGAGGGTATAGCTGTTAATTAGTATCATGGGTTAGAAAAGTCTATCCAAGATGACTGGAGTGAATTGTGTATTGCTTTTTTAAAGTAGTATGATCATAATACCAGGCTTGAAGTGTCTATTAGGGATTTAGAATTGACTAAGAAAAAGCCCAAGGAATCATTTTCTGATTTCCTAACTAGATTCATGAATAAGGCAGGATTAATGAAAAATAAGCTAGCTGAAAAGGATCAGGTTAGGATGATTGTTTGAAATGTGTCACCTAATTTGGTTGAGAGGTTGCAAATGATGAACCCTAAGACATTTGTAGACCTTTATGATAATGGATTGCAAGCTCATGAGATTGAAGTGAGAAAAAGAAGACTACTAAAGGCACTAGAGCAAGAAACTACCCAACTGGGGATACACAGTACGGAAATACTAGTCAAGCTGTGGAAGTGCATGCTGTCCAACAACCCAAGAGATTCTCGAATTTTAACCAACCTTTATCTAAGGTCCTAGAGTGCCTAATACAAAAAGGCTTATTTCAACCTTTACCTAATCCAAACCCACCAAACAAAAACACCCCAAACTATAACCCAAACAAGGATTACAAATTCCACCAAAACCCTAATCACTCCACAGTTAGCTACATCTGCCTCTAAAATGAAATCCAAAACCTCATAGACTCTGGGAAAATCACAAACCCTGAAAATCTGAGCACCAGAAATAATTCTTTCCCAAATAACCAAAATGTTCTACCCCCAACTACCATGATGATTAATTCAGGAGTTAGTGAGGAAGAAGTACTAAGCTCCTTTAAGGACCTAGACCTTAAAACTAATGAGAATACTCCTGATGCCTCCAAAAATTCCTAGAGAGGAGTTGAAGATTTATTGGGCCAACCATCTGGCAAATTTGATTATAAAGTATTTTACTCCAAACCACCTTCTTATGATATTCCTATTGAATTAATCACAACTGGAGGATTGGGTGATGAATTTGGAGATGACAGTGAGCCATTAAGTGAGAATAATTAAAAATATGAGGCTCCTAAGTAGCCACAACAAGGAGTTGAAGATTTGTTAGGACAGCCCTCAGGCAAGTTTGACTACAAAGTGTTTTACACTAAGCCATCTTCTAATGACATACCCCTTGAAACAATGGTGCCTACTGGATGGGGAGATGAATTT
>CATIWM010704775.1:0-43767 GCA_949671775.1 Mallotus repandus
TATTTTTTAATAAAAATGTGAATTTTATGATAAAAATACCAAATTGATTATAAAAAGCATAAAATCAACAAAAATAGGAAAAAAGCAATAAAAATAAATAAAGTGTAGAAATAAAGAAATAAATGAATAAATATGGCAAAAATGAAATAATATAAATAATAAAAATGACACTTTTACCATAAAAATGGAAACTTTATGATGAAAGGGTCAAATTCACTATAAAAAGGGATAAATGCAATAGAAATTGCAAAAATACCCTAAAAATAATAAAAATGCAGAAATAAATGGTCAAATGAATGAAAATATAGAAATAAAAAATATTAAAATGATAAGGAGGGCATATTCACCATAGAAATAGAGACTTTATGATAAAAAGGCCAAATTTATCATAAATGGCATAAATACTACAAAAATTGATAAAAATGCAATAAAAATGGAAAAATGCAGAAAAATAAATAAAATTATTGTAGTAAATATAATAAATTAATATGATGCAAAAATAACAATAAGAATGCAAACTTTACACTAAAATACCCATTTTTAGCATAAAAAGGAAATAATGCAAAAATAATGAGAAAATGCAAAAATATGAATGCAAACACTTCTGGAATCACCCTAACTTCCTTCATCTTCTACATATCTTATTCTCAAACTCCAAATCCCCACAAAAAACAACAACTTTACCACAATAATAAATATTTATAATAAAATAAATAAAAATGCAACAAATAATAAAAAATGATAAAAATGATGAAAATAAAAAATGATAAAAATGATAAAAAAAAAAAGCAATTTTTAGTTACAAAATAGATAAGAGATCCTCTGAGGGACCAGGGTTTACCCTAGATGCATGCTTTATCAAAGATGTGGATCAATTTTGTTTAGTCGGTCCAAACCTAGTGAGAGAATTAGTTTTTGGTTGATTGTTTGGGTTGAGTGGGTGCTCCAAATGCTTTAGGAGTGAAAGAATAAGAGAAAAATTCATCCAAAATAATAACTTTATCTCTCTAAGATCATTTGCCTTGAAAAATGTGACACTTCCCTCTTTTAAACAAGGAAAAATTGAGTTTTTAATAATCAAGTTGGGAGACCCACGAGCTTGGGTCAAGGACCCATGCTGGGGTGTTTTGCTCATTTTGACCCTTGGGCTTGGAATAAAAACCCCCACCCATAGGTCACAAACCCAAGCTCATGGGTTGACCCGTTCACATGGGCGTTTCCCCTATTATTTGTTTTTTTTGGCCCAACTTGACTTTTTTTTTGGGTTTTTAATTGGTATATTTTTTTGTATATTTTGTTATCTTTTAGGTTTCTTTTGGGTTACTCTTGACCTAAGCACGCTTGAGAGAACTTCTGAAGAAATACTCCCCTTATCTGATAAACAAGAGTCCTTCACCATCAAATTTTTAGGGAAACTATCAAAATTTGGGTATCAACAATGAATGAATGCAAAAGAGCTCTATGTCCTTCAAAATGAACCCTCAAAACTTTCTTCCCTTCCCCTTTTAAAATGCCTTAGCTCTTTCTATTCCTAGCTGCCCTACCTTCCACTATTCTTTTGCTCTAGACAGAAAAATGCCAAAGATCCTTTCTCTCTTCCCCTCTCCTCCTTTTTAATTCCCTCAACCCATATTTACTCACATTCAAGTCCATTAAGGAGCTTCCAGCCTTTCCTTTTTCTCTGAAAATGTCCCAATTATTGTTGTAGGACATGGGACGTGCAGTTGGAGCATTTGACGAGTTTTTAATGCTCCAATTTTAAAAAATAGATGATATCACTTAAGTGGCGCCTCTTCTAATAAACCTGGCTGCCATAGAGGCGACACCTCTTTGGTGAGGAATAGCCTATTCGATCTCAGCTGAGTAAATGAGGTTGGTGGGCTTCATGGGCCTCACAGCTTCATTGGGCTTCTGAAGCTTATTGGATTAAAAAATAAGCATGTGATCAATTTTCAAAGAGAATTTGAGTTTCTGGTCCATTTTCAAAAAGATTTTGGGCTACTTTTGCATTCAGTGTTTATATTATCTCATCATCGGCCTTTCGTTATAGGCAACACCATTAAATAAGTCTGACGAGGTGAAATAGATATATAAACATAGGACCCAAATTGTCAAAAAAGTGAAACACATACTTAAAATTGCAAAACATTGAAACCACAGGGTATGTTTCTGTACTTTTACCTTAATTGTTTTTAGTTATGTTGTACAATGTGTCAGACTCATTTAATAGCTTTAGCCTCATATACTAGAAATTGTCAAACGACAATAAACACAAGACCTAAATCGTCAAAAAATGAAACACATACTTAAAAGTGCAAAACTGTGAAACTACAGGGTGGTTTTCCATACTTTCCCTTACTTTTTATGTTGAGGCTCATAAGCAAATGCAAGGTTTTGAGGATAAACCCTTACCTATTACTCTTCCTCCTCTCGCCTTGGATTGTTAAAACTTACTCCAAGTTAAGAATATTTAGGAGGAGGGTTGGAATGCTTTCTACATGTGATTGTGTTCTCACTAAGATTTTTGCTTGAAGTTAATGAAGGAAAGCATGATTTGGAGATTAGGGTTTGAGTTTGAGTGAATGTGATGAAAAAATGAGGAAATTTGATGGTTAAGGATGGAAATGAGAAGTTGTAGAAGCGTAAATAGGTTTTATGTTAGAATTAAATTAGAGAGATGAAGAGTGGTGACCATTTCAACCGAAAAGGCATGATTTTAAGAGTGTAGAATCGCAGTCGATGACTGTGTACTTATGCATCCAAAACCATGCTCTTGACTTTAACAGTGCTGCTTCAAGTCATGCATGATTGTGCACTTTATGGTGCATGACCATACCTATGAGTATTTTTGAACATCCTCTAGGTGTACGACTGTGCACTTCAGAGTGCACAGCCATACCTGAGAGCTTGTATTTTGGACATGATGAGTGCATGGTTGTGCACTTTAGAGTGCATGACTGTTCATTTTTTTAAATTCTTTAGCCCACTTAGAGTTTCCTTTAAGCATGGCTATGCACTCTTAAGTGCATGACTGTGCTTGTTTAATTGACTCTAATATGACTCAAAACATATAACATTTAGCACAACACTTATCTCTTAATTAACATTAATTCAAATATCATTTAATTACTAGTCTTCTTCGAAATTTCATGGTAAGCAACGTTCATTCAAGAAGCAATAACAATTCTTATCATAAGAAGCATAACAAACTACAATGAGAATCAACTTAAAAACTTATTGTCCTTATATTTATTGGCTTTTGATGGTACTGCTTCTCTCCTTACTACTTTTCCTTCTTCACTTCACTTGCTTACCTGTAAAATCATGGGAGTTGTGAAAGTAGGAAATTATTAAAAAACTAAAGTGCACAAAAAATTTAACTTGAAAGAAAAGAAAATAAATATTACTCTACACTTGGTTGAGCTCCCAAGAAGCACTTATTTAAGAGGTCATAAGCTTGACCTTCTCTAGGTTAACTTGACAGAATCATTCAAGAAAGCAATATGGTGAAACATATCACCCTTGCCTCCAAAATACTTCTTCAATCTTTGGCCATTCACCTTAAAATTATTCCTTTGAGCACTAAGTAATTCAACTGCTCCATATGGATACACTTTGATCACAATGAAATGTCCTGACCATCTTGACTTTAACTTTCCTAGGAAAAGTTTGAGTCTTGAATTAAAGAGTAACAAATTATGACAATTGAACTCTTTTTGTCTTAGATTTGCATCATGCCATCTTTTTATCTTCTTCTTATACAGTCTAAAGTTCATATATGCTTAATGCCTGATTTCATTTAACTCATTCTATTGTAACATTCTTTTCTTAGCTACTTCATTAAGATCATAATTCAGTGCTTTCACTAACCAATACACTTTTTGTTCAATCTCCACTAGAAGATGACAAGCTTTAACATACACCAATATAAAAGGTGACATACAAGTGGTGTCATGTAAGCTATCCTATAAGATTATAAAGCATCATCAAGTTTTCTTTCCCATTCTCTTATAGATTTCCCTACTATTCTCTCTAAAATATTTTTCAACTCCTTGTTTTTGACTTCCACTTGTCCACTAGTCTAAGGATGATAAGGGGTTGCTACCCTATTTCTAACTCCATACCTAGCTAACAACATTTCAATTTTTCTTATAATGGATTTGAGTACCTCCATCACTAATTATAATTCTTGGCATCCCAAATTGAGCAAACAATTTCTTATAAAACTTACACACAATCTTAGCATAATTATTGACACATGCTTGGGCCCCTACCCATTTAGACACATAATCAACACACATAAGGATATAATGGCTAATTTCTAAAGATGGAAAAGGTCCTATGAATTCAATACCCTAAACATAAAAAATTTCCACTTCTAAGATTCCTTTTTGAAGCATTTTGTCCTTCGTTGATATGTTTCCATTACGTTGATGAATCACAAGCTTGCATAAAATCTTTAGCATCTCTGAAAATAAATGGTTAATAAAAACCACATTTTAGTACTTTAGATGCCATCATGTGGGGGCCATAGTTTCCTCCACAAATCAAACTATAGCAATGATGGTGAATAGATTGCTTTTCCTTATTAGGTACAGATCTTCTAACAATGCCACCCCAACACATTCTTCAAAGAAAAGGATCATCCCATATATAACCCTTAGAATTATGAATCAATTTCTTTCTTTACTAATACGATAATTTTGGGGATAATTTACCACTAGAAATAAAATTAACAATATCAACATGCATTAATATAATTCAGAGCAGAGAGTGACACATATGGGAATGTGTCTCTAATCATTTTATTTACATAACTTTTACTCTCTTCTAATTCTAATCTCGATAAATGGTCTGTTACCACATTTTCTGTCCCTTTTTTGTCTATGATCTCAATGTCAATTTCTTACAACATTAGTACCTATCTTGTCAACCTAGTCTTTGAATTCTTGTTTGTGAGCAAGTATCTCAAAGCAGAGTGATCTGTAAAAACCAACACTTTTGAACCAAGAAAATATGATCTAAATTTATTAAAAGCAAAAATTACTTCTAACATCTCTCTTACAGTGATCGCATAATTTATCTAAGCATCAGATAAAGTCTTGCTAGTGTAATAGATCACATGAAGCTTTTTATCTTTTCTTTGTCCTAGCACTGCTTCTAATGATCACTGACATCACATATAAGCTCAAATGGTAAACTTTAACCTAGTGGTATCACAACTAGTGCTGACACAAGTGCCTCTTTTAGCCTGTCTAAAGCAATTTTACATTCATCAATGAAAATAAAAGGTGCAACTTTTTCGAGTAATTGACAAAGAGGTTTAGAGATTTTAGAGTAATCCTTTATAAACTGCATGTAGAATCCTACATGCCCTAAGAAACTCCTTACTCCCTTGACATTGATCAGGTACTACAGCTTCTTAATGATGTCCACTTTGGCTTTTCTACCTTTAAGCCCTTGCTTGAAATCTTATGCCCTAACACAATACCCTCTTCAACCATAAAGTGACATTTTTCCCAATTCAACACAAAATTTATCTCTTCACATATGGAAAGCAACTTATCAAGATTTTTTAAGCACTCTTTAAAGGAATTTTCATATATAGAAAAGTTATCCATAAACACTTCAGTAATCTCCTCAACTAAATATGCAAAGACTGCCATGATGCACCTCTGAAATGTTTCTAGTGCATTGCAGAAGCCAAATGGCATTCTTTTATAAGCAAATGTGCCATAAGGACTAGTAAATATAATCTTTTCTTGATCCTCTTGAGAAATGGCTATCTAATTGTGCCCTGAATAACCATATGGAAAATAGTAAAATGCATGTCCTGAAATTCTTTCTAGCATTTGATCAATAAATGAAAGTGGATAATGGTCCTTCCTAGTGGTTGTATTCTATTTCCTATGATCTATTCAAACTCTTTAACCACTCACAACTCTAGTAGGAATTAAATCTCCCCCTTATTTTCTACTACTGTCATGCCACTCTTCTTTGGTACATATTTAAGGGGTCTAACCCATGAACTGTGTAAATTAGGGTATATAATCCCTACGTCTCTTTCTTAACTATTGGCTGTATGTTTTGGTTTAGTTTCCTCTGCTTCTTAATGATAGTTTTGTGTCCATCCTCAATAAGTATTTTATGCATACCATATAAATGACTTATACCCTTAATATCTTAAATTTGTCACCCCAAAGCTTGTACTCTCTTTTTCGATAATTGCACCATTAAACTCTCTTGTTCCTCACTCAGTTTGGATGAAATTATGATAGGTAATGTTTGATTCTCACCCAAATAAGTATATCTCAAATGAGGTGGTAATGGTTGCAATTCTAACTGAGGTGGTTTCTCAATAGAATGAGGAACATGTTTTGTGTTAAAAGGTAATTCAATTTTCTACATTTGGATTGAATGTTTAAAGGTCTATTTTTCAGAAGTTTATACCTATAAACTCTTCTATAATTCCTTTAAGTTATAAGATTTTGCCAACCTCCCTCATCTAACTTTATTCATAATATCATCAACCACATCAATATGTATGCAATTATCATATTTAGGTGGGTGTTTCATACCTTCGTAAACACTAAACTTACCGTTATCTTCACCCACTTTTAATGTAGGAGTACCTTTAAAAACACCAATGGTTGTTTTAGTAGTATACATGAAAGGCATACTAAAAATCAATGGCACATGTTCATCATCCTTAAAATCTAGCATAACAAAATCAACTGGAAAGATAAATTTCCCGACTTTTATCAATACATCCTCTACTATTCCTTAAGGTTTCTTAATTGTCCTATTTACAAGTTGTAAGCATATGTTTATAGCTTTTGCTTTACCTATTCCAAGTTTCTTATAAATAGATAAAGGCATTAAATTAATAGAAGAACCTGAATCATAAAGAGCTTTTTGAAAATTTATATTACCAATAAAGCAAGGTATTGTAAGACTCCTTGGATATCTATGCTTTAGAGGAAACTTGCTTGAAATAATAGCATTACACTCTTTTGCTAAGAGTGATAGTCTCAAACTCTTGTAATTTCTTGTTGCTAGAAATGAGCTCCTTTAAAAATTTAGTATATTTGGGCATCTGAGCTATTACTTTAACCAAAGGCATATTGATATGTAGCTTCCTAAACATCTTGAAAAATTTTACAAACTTCTGATCATGCTCTTGCTTTCTTAGCCTATGTGGAAATAGAACAGGGGTTTTACAAGGCTTAGGTGGTGGTGTAGATTCTTTCCTTCTACTAATGTTGTGCTCATTCCTTTCCTCTTCAACCTATACTTCCACTTGTTCTTTTTCTTTCTCTATGTCTTTTTCTTCTTCTGTAGTAGGTGTATGTGTACTTTTCATGGGCGGTTGCAATTCTGTACCACTCCTCAAAGTAATTGCCTTCAACTGCTCCTTAGGATTCTTTTTGGTATTACTAGGAAGTGTCCCTTGATTTTTCAAAGATAGAGAATTAGCTAACTAATCCACATGTACCTCCAAATTCTGACTTGAAAAATAATGATTTTTAAACATGAACTAAGTAAAATAATGATTTTTAAACATGAACTAAGTATCATGATGCATTTGTTCAAACTTTCCCTCCAGTATTTTAGTAGCCTCATCCTGCTGATTCATCTTTGTTATCATCATGTGCATTAATTTATCCATTTTGCTTTCTAGAGAAGATATTGATTAAGAACAAAATGCTTTCTTTTATTGGAACTGAGGTTGCATTTGATGTTGATGGCTATTATTCCTCATAAAACCTAGTGTTTGTTGAGGTCCCCATTGATTGTTACCTTGATTACTCTATGAAAAATTTGGATGGTTCCTCCAACTAGGGTTATGGGTGTTCTCTTAGGAATCAGTTATGCTACTTAGGTGTTAAAAACTTATGTGGATAACATAAACCTAAGTAGGGAAAATTTCAAAAAAATTTCTTAACATAACCTTCATCACGAAAAGAATTCCTATCCTAAAGATCCAATTTGCATTTAACACATAGCTAAATATAAAAAACAACAACCTAGGAATTATAAGTTTAGGAATACTTACAAACACATAAGTTTGTAGTAGACCATAATAGTATCTACAAGCTTTGATGTAGTTAGGTTCGACTCTTGAATCATATGCCTTAGCCTCCCAAGTGTTAGGCCTCTATCTTGAAACACCAAAGCTTCAGCAAGTCACCTTCTTTCCTTGATTTGGTTAGTTGCAAGTTTCCACTCAAGTGACCCTCACAAGTCTTGCACTAACTCAATCTCTTGCAAGTATATTTTTAGCTTCTTTTATGTATATGTTGTTTCTTCTTATGTGTCTCTACACAAAGCTCTCAATTGTCTTTAAATGTCTAACCTTTAGAATATTTCTAAGGTTATATATTTAAAGGTAGAGAAAGCTAACTTTAATGACATAATCTCTTATATCACATGTATATGATTTGGCATGATAAGTATACAACTCATCCTGATAAGTATATAACTCATCATGATATGTATACAACTTGTATACTTATCTAGTGCACCACTAATTATGTAGAGAAGTAATACATCTCATGTATATGTCTACATACATTCTCTACACTTAATCATGTCACCTAATCCTTATCTTTGCCTTTGTCAAATTTACACACACAAGGATAATGCATGCCTAACATGACAAATTTTGACCATGTAATGTTCATATTGATTTGGGCTTAGCAATTGGGCCAACACTTGTCCCAAGCCCAATCCAATTGACAATTGGGCTTGGATTAGGTTTATGGGCTATCTCAACATCTTGGATTAATCTTTAGTCCAAAACTATTTTGGGCCTGGGCCTAAACAACTTGGGCCATTAATCTAAGTCCAATAAGAAATAATGTAAATTATTAATTTAATACTCTAATTAATATCTCATATTAATTAAGTATAAATTAATAATTAAAGCCTTGGTGGAATTAGATTTCATGATATGGTAGAATCATTGCTTAAAGCATAAATCCAATTCCATTAATCTTAATTAATTGATCAAACTCTTTAATCTATTATTAGATTAATATTAACTGTGATTTGGTAAAGCTCTTTTAGGTGTGACTTACTAGGTTCATGTCTAATTGGCAATGAGAAGATAATATCAACACTTGATATTATTTGAAACTCCTTTCAAGTCAAATGTGAAAATCCCAATTATGCAAATTTAGTTCTCATAAGTTGCGAGTGACCCCCTAGCATTGATATCATATCCACCCAATTAGAAATGAAAGCTTGTATTGATTGACATGAACCCTTTGGTCATAATTATTGTGCATTAAAATCCCTTCATTCAAAGATCCCGATATAGCCTAGAGTCAAGTCTTAGTCAAACTCTAATAGCTATATCATATGACCTCATCTTAAGTTTAATTCTTGATAAAACATAACAAATACTAGAAACACTTTCTAGCATTGAAACTCTTTCAGACTGTGCCATGTTTGTCCTGGCTAGGAACTTATTCATCAAGAATAAACTTAGATAGCATAGGATCATATCTTAGTTCACTTCAGGCAATGAATTCCATCTTGGTCGAACACTCATCCCTACATTAAACCGACTAGAGCCACCATACTCCATATACCCATGTGTGATTAACGCATGTATGTAAGCGGTAATAAACACTAACAACTTAAATATGGATGACCGTGTCACCTCAGGTCTAAGGACCATATGCACCATTATGATCTAGATTATGACCGTTGATTATAAGTGAATATCCTTACGATCACAAGTCTAACGTCATGTTTGATCCACCCATCACATGAGTATCCACATGTCTGTTCTGATATCTCATGTCAAGTAGCATAAGACTCACTACCTCCCACTATCAGAATCACATACTAATCAAGAAAAAAGGACAAAGATGATAGTCAAATCAAAATAACCCAAATATTAATGTATTGACTATGAATAATTTTATAGTATATGTACTAAATGAATCTGTAACTCATATTATCAACTCTTGATAATAGATTCATTTAACATTATGCTAATGGATGAATATTCAATTAAATAAACACTTTAGATAAAAGAATATTCATTTTTGCCATTTGGGATAATTACAATGTCATAATATGTGATTGGCCTCTAGGGCATACCACCTATGCTAACAATCTCCCACTTGCACTAGAGCCAATCACTATAGTATCTTAGATTCATCTTCTTAAGATGTTGACCTAACTGTAGTTGCGTTAGTGCTTTAGTGAGTGGATCAACCATATTGTTGGCTGAAGCTACTTTTTGTATGAGCACATCGCTCTTTCCAACAAGTTTTTTCTAATAATATGAAAGTCCCTTTTTACATGTTTGGATTTCTAATGAGACCTTAGTTCCTTTGCCAAAGCAATGACTCCATTGTTGTCATGATAGAGAGGAATTGGTGAGGAATAACTTTTAGTTCATTAATGAACTTCTTAATCAAAATAGTTTCTTTAATAACATCTAATACGGCTAAATACTCGACATTTCTAGTGGGATTAGTAGTGATACCTTGCTTGGAACTCTTTCAGCTCACTGTACCTCCATTTCAAATAAACACAAACCTAGAGATAGACTTTTTATCATCCTTATCTAATTGAAAATCAGAATCTGTGAAACCATCTATCTATAGATCATATCCTCCAAAAGTTAAGAATAGATCTTTAGTCTTTCTCAAGTACTTAAAGAATGCCTTAACATCTATCCAGTGTTCCAAACCTGGATTGGATTGAAATATGCTAGTCATACTAATAGTATAAGCAATATCAAACCTACTACACAATATAGCATACATTAAGGTTCCTATAGCTGAAGCATAAGGAATTTTGGCCATTTGCTCCATTTCCTTGGTGTTTTAAGTGACATACCCTTGGATAAATGGATATTATGCCGAAATGGTACCAATACTTTATTGGAATCAAGCATGTCAAAACTCTTTCAACATCTTTTCCAAGTAAAGACTTTAGGATAAACCCATTATTCTCTTTGATCTATCTCTATAAACTTGAATCCCGAGAATATAGGTTGCCTTTTGTAAGTCTTTTATCGAGAAGGTTTTAGATAGCTATAGTTTCATCGAAATCATCATACCGACATCATTTCCAATTAATAGAATATCATCCATATATGAGACTAGGAAAGTGAGTTGATTTCCACTAACTTTCTTGTAAACACATGGCTCATCATCATTCTTAATGAATCTATAAGAACGAATAGGTTCATCAAAATAATGATTCCAACACCTTGAAGCCTACTATAGATCATAAATAGATCTATTAAGCTTGCACACTTTTGAGCTATCTTTGGATTTAAAACCCTTGGACTGCTCCATGAAAATGTCTTCCTCAATATAACTATTAACGAAGGCGATCTTGACATCCATTTGTCAAACCTCATAATCATAGTGTGTGGCATTGCTAAGAAGAATCTAAATGGATTTAAGCATGGCTACTGGTGAGGTCTCCATATATTTGACCCTTTGTCCTTTGTAAAACTCTTTCGCTATAAGCCTAGCTTTGAAGGTCTCTACTTTCCGGTGTGCACCAATCTTTCTCTTAAAGATCCATTTCCACCTAATGGGCACATTACCGTTATGAGAAACAATAAGTGTCCAGACTTGGTTTCCATACATAGAATCCATTTTGGTTCTTATAGCCTCAAGCCATCTTGAAGAATCTTTATCACATAATATTTCTTCAAATGTAGTAGGATTAACAATATGAATGTTTTCTTCATGAACATGCAACTCTTGCATATTTATTACGAAACATGTATCTTTCCCAAGGATGAGATATCCTACTATTCCTTCTAGGAGTTGGTGTGGCAACATTCTTAATTGGAATAGGCTCTTTAGGTTGATCAATATCCATTTGATCAATTTGTTAGGCTTTCTAAGATGACTCCTCATTTAACATTATCTTCCTTCCTTTGTCACCTTCCTTTAGAAACTCTTTCTCAAGGAAAATAACATCTTCGCTAACAACAATTTTTTTAGCAGGAAGATAAAAGCAATACCCTAAAATTTTTTTAAGATATCCAACAAACCTTCTTTTAATCGATTTCACATACAACTTGTCTGATTTTAGCCTTTTGATAAAAGTTGGACATCCCAAAATCTTAACATCTTTAAGACTTGATGCTCTATCATGCCATATCACATATGGTATAATAGAAACAAATTTGGATGGAACATGATTAAGGATGTGGGAGGGCGTTTGAAGTACAAAACCCCGATAAGAAAATTAGTGTAGCTCATCATAGATCGTACCATATTTAATAAAGTATAATTTTATCTCTTGGATACACCATTTAACTGTGGTGTTCCAGATTGTATGAGTTGTGATGCAATGCCATGTTCATTAAGGAACACAATAAACTCAGTACTTTAAGTATTCACCTCCCCGATCTCATCTTAGAGTTTTAATACTTTTCCTAGTTTTGTTTTCTACTTGGGCTTTGAATTCTTTGAACTTTTAAAGAATTCACACTTGTTCTTCATAAGAAACAAATTCCCATACCTTGATAGATCATCTATAAAGGTAATAAAATGATAGAAACCACCTCAAGCCATTTCAAAAAATGGTCCATATACATCACAATGTATGATTTCCAACATATCTTTGGCTCTTGCCATTTGTCCAACAAATGGTGACCTAGTCATCTTGCCTTGAAGATAAGCCTCATAAGTTGGATTGGATGTGGATTCAAGATTGCTTAAGATTCCCATTATTTTCAACTTTGTGATCCTATTTTCTGCAGTGTGACATAATCTCAAGTGCCATAGATATTTTGAGTTTAGAGGCATTTTTCAATTAGTATTGCATTACTCACATTAATTAAAGGCTTATTGTTAATGGACAAATTATCAACATAATATAAACCATGTATTATATAACCCATGCCAACCATGCATTTCCAAAATGAATGTTACAAACATCTCTTTTGAAATGAAATTCATAACCATTTATAGTCAAACTAGAAATAAAGACAATGTTGTTATAGGCATTAGGTACATATAATACATTATCCAATAACATAATATGATTATATAAATCAATAGAAGTGGATCCTATATCTTTAGTTGCAACACTTGCACTATTTCCAAACTTTAGGATTACATCATTAGGCCTCAATATTTTCTCATTTGCTAGATCCTCCAAAGATGAACAAATGTGAGAACTAGCATTGGTATCCAATACATATGCATTTAATTAGCTCTTAGAACATTTAGAAGCAATTACTCTAGAGAAAGTCTCACCTTCACCAATCTTGTCCTCTCCCTTTGTTTTAGAAGACTCTCGGAACTTAGGACAATTCCTCTTCTAATGTTCTTTGCCTTGGTAATGGAAACACTTTCCTTTACCTTGCTCATCATGTGCTTTGCCCTTATTCTTGGCTATGCCACCAGTAGGCTTGACAACACTTGTCTTTTTTTTAACTCCTAATAGGAGATATAATAAATGCAACCTCCTTTCTTTTGGTCAATTGGATTGCCTTTTGAGAAAGGGGATGAGTAGACTTTTAGTACATTAAGTATGTTTTCGAAAGCTAAATCAACTTTCAGGTTCCTTAGCTAATTTTTTGTAATTAGAACCCGTGAGCCTATGTTGGACAAGCATGATTAAAAATGGGTTTTATTATCTCATATTATCAATTTATTGCAAAGGTAATAAGATTATTAGTTATTGTTATAATTACCATTAGATTTGGTCTTTAATCATAATGGTCTCCCACTAACTTGGCTAATCCTACACTTCCAAAGAAGGAAATGAAAATCCCTTGTTAGATGGATTTCTAGTGGGTGATGGAGTTCTTAATGGTCACTAATATCCCTCAGGTAAACATTGTCATTCTCGGAATATTAGTTATCATTAAGTGGACAACTCTTGTCCATCACGTCTCATGTGAGATTCCATCAATCTAACTCCTAATATTAAGGACCTTAGGTACGCACTACCGTTCTTGGCCCTTGGCATTAGTTAGGTCAACACCATTAGATCAGTGAAATGTATGGTTTTGAACACCACAAACCTCAGGCACTCCTATTTGCCATTCTTAGCCAATAGTGTATCCATACACCCACAACATCTCATGCTTCACAATAACACTACATGAATCTCTTAGGCCTCATGTACAACCCTATGTATCCATAGCTGATGCATATAATCCGAAAACCATGCAAGTTATTACTCCAATGGAGAGCTTAGACCTAAATTTGGTTTAGAAGATTTTTGGGTTTTTAATTAAGGTCTCACTTTTCACATTAGCTAATTTATATACACAACCCATATATATATAATATGGCATAAAATATAAATAGCATGTTACAACATATATATCACATATTTACATAGAACATGCAAGATGGATGCACAAATATGGAGTGATCATGGGCTTTCCTAATTCTATTCTAACTCTTAGAATATACTATGGGCCTTATCATCTTGGGCCTTAACACTTTGGGGCATGTTACCATGGGCCTTATGACCATGGGCCGTATTAACTTGGGCTATGTCACCTTGGGCCTTGTGATCATGGGCCTATGAAAAGCCTTCATGCATGAAAGTCCTTGTCACCATCTTCATGGATCAACATCTTGAACACTTCAAGCTCCATGTCACAATTCTTGTTAATTACATTCAATCCTTGGCATACCAAAGAAAATATTACATCCTAATTCTATTTAATTAACATTTAATTACATATCAAATAATAAAATTAATTATTATTACAAAACTAAGGATGTAATCTAAGTCCATGATCATTCCATGCATGTATTGCAAGCAAAAATCAAGTAAAATGCAACTCTTGCATGTTTGGATTGGTTTGCCAAGAATGTATACACATAATAATGATGTTTATATATTTTTGTGTTGCTCCTCATGAGCTTTTCATGATCGTGTGGAGCACTCCTGAGTAGTGCAGACTCTAAAGAACAAAAAAGCACTTACAGTTTGCTCACGACCTTGAGGCTGCTTCTCACGACCGTGAGCATCCTTAAACCAATTCTTAACCATTTTTAACACATCTTAAGCCACAAAATTTGATATTAACATCAAGTATAATCACAACACTTGCAATTATAAATCAAGTGCTAAGTGAAAAAAGGAGCTCTGATACCACTCTTAGGAATCAGTTATGCTACTTAGGCATTAAAGACTTGTGTAGTGAGCACAAACCTAAGTAGGGCAAAATTAAAAAATTTTCCTTAACATAACCCTTCATCACATAAGGAATTCCTATCCCAAGGATCTAATTTCCATTTAACACACAGCTAAATATCAAAAATAACATGTAAACAATAACCTAGGAATTCTAAGTTTAGGAATACTTACAAACTCCTAAGTTTGATGTAGACCACAATAGTTTTGACAAACTTTGATGTAGTTAGGTTGAACTCTTGAATCATATGCCTTAGCCTCCCAAGTGTTGGGCCTCTAGCTTCAAACACCAAAGCTTCATCAAGTCACCTACTTGCTTTAATTTGGTTAGTTGCAACTTTCCTCTTTAGTGACCTTCATAAGTCTTGCACTAACTCAATCTCTTGCAAGTATATTTTGGGTTTATTTTATGTCTATGTTTTTTCTCCTTATGTGTGTCTACACAAAACTCTTAATTATCTTTAAATGTCTAACCTTTAGAATATTTCTAAGGTTGTATATTTATAGGTAGAGAAAGCTAACATTAATGACATAATCTCTTACATCATATGTATATGATTTATCATGATAAGTATACAACTCATCATGATATGTATACAACTTGTATACTTATCTAGTGCACCAAGAATTATATAGAGAATTAATACATCTCATGTATATGTCTATTTACATTCTCTACAATTAATCATGTTACCTAATCCTTCTCTTTGCCTTAGTCAAATTTATACACACAAGAGAAAATGTGCTCCTAACATGACAAGCCTAATAAGCCAAGCTTAATGCTTATCATGTCTATAGTCAACATTATACACATTAAGGATAATGCATGCCTAACATGATAAATTTTGACCATGTCATGTTCACATTGATTTGGGCTTAGCAATTGGGCTAACACATGGCCCAAGCCTAATCCATTTAACAACTGGGCTTGGATTAGGTTCATGGGTTTTCTCAACATCTTGGATTAATCTTTGGCCCAAAACTCTTTTGAGCCTATGCCAAAACAACTTGGACCATTCATCCAAGTCCATTAAGAAACAACATAAATTATTAATTTAATACTCTAATTAATATCTCATATTAATTAAGTATAAATTAATAATTAAACCTTTAGTGGAATTAGATTTCATGATATGCTAGAATCATTGCTTAAAGCATAAATCCAATTCCATTAATCTTAATTAATTGATCGAACTCTTTAATCAATTATTAATTAAAATTAACGGTGATTTGGTAAAGCTTTTTTAGGTGTGACTTACTAGGTTCATGTCTAATTGGCAATGAGAAGATGATATCAACACTTGACATTATTTTAAACTCTTTTCAAGTCTAAATATGAAAATCCCAATTATGAACATTTAGTTCTCATGAGTTGTGAGTGACCTCTAGCATCGATATCGCAACTGCATAATTAAAATTGAATGCATGTATTGATTCACATGAACCCTTTGGTAATAATTACCGTGCACTAAAATCCCTTCATCAGAAGATCCCGATATATCCTAGAGTCAAGTTTTAGTCAAACTCTAATAGCTATATGATATGACCTCATCTCAACTTTAATTCTTGATAAAACATTACAAATACTAGAAACACTTTCTAGCATTGAAACTCTTTCAAATTATGTCATGTTTGTCCTGGCCAGGAACTTATTCGTCAAGAACAAACTTAGATAGCATAGGATCTTATCCTAGTTCACTCCAGGCAATGAGTCCCATCTTGGTCGAACACTCATCCCTACATTCAACTGACTAGAGCCACCACACGCCATATACCTATGTGTTATTAACACAGGTATATAGGCAAAAATAAACACTAACCACTTAAGTGTGGATGACCATGTCACCTTAGGTCCAAGGACCATATGCAGCATTATGACCTTGATTGTGATCGTTGACTATAAGTGAATATCCTTGTGATCACAAGTCTAACGTCATGTTCGATCCACCCATCACATGAGTATCCATATGTCTATTCTGATATCTCATATCAAGTAGCATAAGAGTCACTACCTCCCACTAGTAGTATCACATACTAAGCAAGAAAAATAGATAGAGGTGATAGCCAAATCAATATTACCAAAATATTAATTTATCGACTATGAACAATTTTATAGCATATGTACTAAATGAATCTGTAACTCATATTATCAACTCTTTATAATAGATTCATTTAACATTATGATAATGGATGAATATTCAATTAAATAAACACTGTAGATAAAAGAATATTCTTTTATTGCCATTTGGGATAATTACAATGTCATAATATGTGATTGGCCTCTAGGACATACCACCTATGATAACATATTCCCTATCACTGGATTTTATTATTGGCCCTTGTTGAAGTTACCCATATAATTCTACTCTTTACACATAAATTTTGCATTTTTTGAAACTTAATAGAGGGATGTCCACAGCGACAAAACTCACTAGATGAAGATATTGTTGATGAAATAGCATTAAGAACCATTCTGTTTGTTCTCTTTATCAATGCTTCTAGTTTAGTATTCATCATATTTAATCCATCCACATCCAATGTTCCCTCTTTCCTTAGCATAGCTCTCTTATTATACCATAAGCTCTAAGTATTAGCCATTTCTTCAAAAAGATCCAGAGCATCCTCTAGTGTTTTGGACATGATAATCCCTCATACTGCAACATCAATATTGACTTTGGCTACTAGATTCAACCCTTTATAAAAAGATTGAGCTAAATCCTAAATAGGTATCAAATGGGAAGGACACTATCTCTGCAAGTCTTTAAATTTATCCTAACATTCATAGAAGCTTTAATCCTCCCTCAGGTAAAAAGAATTGATCTTATTTTTTATCTTCAACGCTTTTGGAGGTGAAAAGTATTCATTGAAAATTATTGTATACATCTCCTGCCATGTATTAATGGAATTAAGTGGCAAGCAAGTAAACCATCTCTTAGCTCTATTAGTGAGTGAAAAAGGAAAAAAATAACAATCTGATGGTATCTGGCTATACCCCATTCATCTTGAAAGTAGAAAAATACTTTAAAAATATGTTCTTATAGCCTATAGGATCTTCATGAGGCAAACCATTGATCTTAGAATTATAAATCATTTGAATAATTACTGGCTTAATCTTAAAATTATTGGTTGTAACTGCCATTCTTACAATAGGATTCTGATCCCTTGCATATGAGGACTAACAAAGTCCCCCATGATTCTTTGCACATTCAGTCTATTTTGATCTTCAAGCAATGCGATAGGTGGTGGGTCTCTCTAATCATAGCCCCCATTTGCAACTCCATTTTTAACTCTGTTCATTTTGTTCCTTTGTCTCTTTAATGTCATGAAAAAATTTATATCATTTTTAGTGTCTGGAGATATCAATAATTCACCTTGTCTAGTAGAATGATGCGTTGAACACATGCACTAGCAAAGCTCTTTATAATGACAATGGAAAATTAGAAAAATCTCAAAATAATGCAAATTAAATAAAATAAAAATAATTCTAAATAAAACAACACAAATTTTATAATAATATCAACTTAACACTCCCCGGCAACGGTGTAAAAAACTTAGTTGTGTCAATCTGCAACCGTACGAAGTTATTCAAGTAGTAAAAATATCGATCCCAATGGGAGTGGATGTTTATTATTGAACTACTTTTTATGTTTATTTTTTTAGACAATCGAATATGGTTATTGCTAAAAATTTAAACTAAATTAGAAAATACAATTAAATAGAGGTTAGGTTTTTTATCCCCAGCTCAATTTTTTCTAAATGTATGTCAATCTTCTTATCAATTATAAATCTATTCCATTTTTGAAGCATCTTAAGACATATCAAAGTCTCTTCTGAGCACTCATATAATTTATTGATTATAAGAAGTACTCAAGTGATTAGCTTTCACCGTTTAAGTAATTAATTATTCTCAATAGTGAAGTAAAACTTTTTAAGGAATATTAACAACCAAATGTCTCCCAATTGATTTGATTAAATTAACATATTATTATTTTATTCTTAATAAGGATCTTCTTCTAATCTCACCCTATTATCTAGTTCAATTCCAAGGGTGATCAGTTCAATAATAATAATGGATTATATATTTAATGTTAAAGGATTAACTAATGAAGTCCATACTTCAACCGGGCTTAAAAACCCCAATTGTTAATTTAGCTATTCATGGAAATTAAAGAGAAAAAATAAGTAGAATGGAAGATTGAAAACATCAACATTATATTATACTAAATAAAGTACAAGTATAATTATAAGGAAAGAATCCTTTTATTCTTCTTCTCTTGAATATGATTGCAACTGTTCTTCAATCTTATACTCTTAATAATCCTTTAGTAGATAACAAAATCAAAATGAAAAATAAAATAAAATTGTTCTCTTGAAAATTAAAATTGAACTCTGCTATATTTCAAACCAACCAACCTCTAAAAAAAAGCAAAACAAAATCCATTCATAATTGTATTCCAAAAACGCTAAAAATAAACTTTCATAATTGAAAATTTTCATAGTGCATAATTGTGCATGGTTGTGCATCACTGCATCACTACAAAACACCAAACCAAGTATGGATGTGCACACCCTTATGCATAGTCATTCGTCTACAAGCTCTAAACTTCTTTGTACCAGGTATGGCATGCGCACCCTTGTGCATGGTCATGCATGTTAGTGATATGCACTAGGTCAATCATGTATGACTATGTTTTGACTTTATCATTTTATTAATAAAGAGGCATTTTCATTATCACTTTATGTTATGATAATTACTTGAATAGTCAATTCTTCTTAAGGTCATCAAGTATGTGACTTGATAGTAAAACCCCTAGATTAAATATGAGTTCTATTCAAATTATCCTTAGTTATAATAATGTATTAAAGCTAGTATGGTGTTGACTGATGATTATGTTTTACTAATCATGAATATGAGATATTAAGTCAACTCATAGGTTCTTATTTGAGAAATAATGTACTGGATTAATTCACCATGAGAATACTATAAAGATAATTATCATAAGTAATTCTCATCACAATAATGTTGGTTTAGTCCTCTTACCTTAAAATCACCACAGATTTCTACATAACTATTTTGTATTTTGACACAATCTAACATTGTCTTTAAAAAGTTAATGAAATAGATTGTCGTTTGATATGGAATGAGTTATGTGAGGAATGAGAGTTATTAAGAAGGAATTTATCCCTCATTTAATCTAAGTAAGATATATATGAGCCCCCTAATAAGATAGATAGAGGAAAATGCATAGCCATGTTAAAGTGAATTGATAAAGAGTTATCATTCTCAATCTACTTAGGATTTAGAAACAACATGAATGAATTGTATAAGGATAACGGAAACTATGCCTTATATTCAATCAAGATATCATGTGACAAAGGGATTGCAATATTCACTGTAAATTAGGTTATGTCGGATTTCTCGGCATTCATATGACTTGGGTAGTCATAATGTCTTGCTAGAGGCCACTTATGACTTGTAGGCCTAAATAAGGATTTCAGGCCCAATGCCAATGTCATTTGAACCTATAGGGTTACATACTTAGAGCATGCCCAAAATGAATATAGGTTTGCCAAGTACAATAAAGCTCTGTGGAAATAAATAAATATATTTGTGTCTGTGTATATATATATATATTTAAGGTACTATTTATCTTAAATAAATAGGAAACAATTTCTGATTTAGTATTTGAATAAAATCATAACTGGAATAAATGGAATATACCAAAAAAGTTTTGGTAAGTGAGAAATTACCAAAAATTCATTTTGGTAAGCGAAACCTTAATTTAGAGGTCTATAAATATAATATATTCTCTAGGGTTTCACTCAGTTTCACTTCTGCCACCTAAATTGGTTTTCACTCCCTTTGAGAAAATGAGACACAAGAGTTTTTAGTTCTTAACTTATGAGAAAATCAACAAATGCTAGCACACATTCGCTTTGATTCAAGGGCTATTCATGTAGATACTTGTGGAGGATGTATTCATTTGGAGACGCCTTAATTTAGTCTGAAAAATCAAAAAGCTCGAGGTAGGGTGTCACTGGAGTGAATCTCCTCTCTCATTTCCAATAATCTTGCCTCTTCTTGCATTTGTGGTAAGGCTTTTGGAAACCCTAAATCAATCAGTTAATCGAATTACATGGATCCTAGTTCGGTTTTTATGAATAAAATTTTAAAATTTCCAATGCATTTTGTATCACAAAATCCAACAGTGGTATAAGAGCCACTTGTAATTCGATTAATTTAATTCTGTATATATGTGATATACATTTGGTTGAATGATTCATTTTTTAAAGGGGTGTTTTCAAAAATTTTATCAAAAAGGTTTTGCTTTTGTGACATTCTCATAATCTGTATGAAAACAGTGTTCAACATTAATTTTATTAATGTTAATAAACGTTTAATATGATTAAACAGTAATCAGAATTTTGATTTTTTGATTTATACATACTGTTTTTATAGAAACAACATATGTATTTTGTTTTATTAATAAAACAATAATTCTGTTTTCAAATTTGATCACTAGTATATTTTTATCTATTTAATACTAAAACAAAAATATTGTGATTAGTCTATTTAAGTGTTAAACAAATTAATAATCCACTTTGAACAAATTTGTTAAACTGTAATGTGATTACAATAAATTAGGGTTTTAACTGGTGACTATTTAGTAAAAAAAATTGATCTATTTTGAATAGATTAATTGGACTGTAATTTGATTACTGAAATATTAACATTTTTGAGGATTTTGGCAACAACTCATTCAAAAAGTTTAGGTAAATTTTTTACCACCCCCAAACCCCTGCAAAGGACCGTCATCTTGGGCACTGCCCTCGGACCCTGCCAAGGCTGCTACCCCTTGGACCCTGCTAGGGGCGCTATCCCTAGGACCCCGCAAAGGGCACTGCCCCTTAGCCTTGAATGGATTTGTCATATTATTTATTTTGAACATAATAATTAAATTGTTATGTGAATTATATTATTATGCAATATGTGTTGTTATATGCATAGTGCATAGCATGATCCTTAGACCAATGTGATTGGATTTTATTATTTTATTTTTCTTGGGTTGTAATTTTTAAATACGGCCTGCGAGTCATTTTTAATTTTTTTATTAGATAGTAATAAAATAGTTTAAATTACAACAAGATATGTAATGTAAATCAAGACCCAAGGTGAAAGTACAAGTTGGAGGCCCAAGATGGAGATCCAAAGGTGGGAGCCCAAGAAGGAGGTCCATAGTAGAAGATGGAGATCCAAATTGAAGGCTCAAGCTTGTATTTATAACATCACCAAGGCTTGATCTTTGATCTTTATATTGGCTTATGAAGATCAACTTAGATTTGGGCCATGCAATGTCACATTTATCTTATTATGTTAGTATGTTGTGGATGTAATGCCATGTATTTGATGCAATATAACAATATATGAATAAGATAAAAACTAACTAAACCCTCATTTAATATTAAGTCATTAAAATTCCTCCCATTAATAAACACTTATTAAGATTTGTATTGCTATATATAGGTTAGGCCAAAGCAATGTGTATAAAGCCATCCAAATGAGATAAAATGGATAATAGTGATATCCATATGTTTGAGTTGGTTAGACTTAACTAGGTTATCAAAATGGTTTTGGACCTAGGACATTTGATAGGATTTACTAGTACATGTGATATCAATATGCTATAATTATCCAAGAATTACATAAGATGTAATTGGTAAAGTGTTACCTACCTAAATAGCCATACTTTGGGTGTTAAGCTAAAGCTTTCTTAAAGTAAGGTAAAATATGGATCTTGGCCCACTAAGATATTTCAATTGTTGAAATCTCATTAAGGGTTTATAATTTAAGAAAAATTTAGTGGGAGTATATTATGCCTCATTCATATACAATAAAATACTAAATGTACTCTATATATATTTGTTATAGATAATGACATCAAACACTGCACCTACCATGTCACTACGATCAATCCTTAGGAAGGATAAGCTTAATGGCACTAACTTTCTTGATTGGTATAGAAACTTAAGAATTATTCTTAGGCAAGGAAGAAAGGAATATATCCTTGATCAACCTATCCTAGAGGAACCAGCTGCTAATGCTCTTAGAGCACAAAAGGATGCTTATAGTATGCATCTCAATGATTCAGTTAATGTCACTTGTCTCATGACATAACTAGAGGATTTTGTTAATCCTAAGAATTCTGGAAAGGTATTCAAGCTTCAAAGGTCCATTTATAGATTAAAGCAAACATCTCAAAGTTGGAATCTTCATTTTGATGATGTAGTCAAAGAGGTTGGCTTCATTAAGAATGACGGTGAACCATGTGTCCATAAGAAGGTTAGTGGGAGCGCAATTGCTGTTCTAGTGTTGTATGTTGATGACATACTACTCATTGGAAATGATATCCCTACTTTACAAAATGTTAAATCATGGTTAGGAAATTATTTCTCAATGAAAGACTTGGGTGAAGCAGCTTATATATTAGGCATCAACATCTATAGAGATAGATATAGAAGGCTTATTGGCCTAGGTTAGAGCACTTATATTGATAAGGTATTGAACAAGTTCATCATGCAAGACTCTAAGAGAAGATTCTTGCCAATGTCACATAGCATTAGTCTGAGTAAGACTCAGTGTCCTATGACACAGGATGAGCGAGACCGCATGAGTAAGAGATTTCATATGCTTCAGCTATTGGATCTATCATGTATAAAATATTATGTACTCCAGCTGATGTCTTATATTCCTTAAGACCAATGAGTAGATACCAGTTAGACCCAGGTGAAAGTCACTATACAACAGTTTAAAATATCCTTAAGTACTTGAGAATAACTAAGGATGCATTTTTACTGTATAGTAGTGAGGAAGATGAGATAATTGTAAATAGTTACATAGATGCCAACTTCCAAACTGACAAATATGACTTTTGATCATAGTTAGGTTATGTGTTTTGTTTGAATGGAGGTACAGTGAGCTAGAGGAGTTCCAAACAAGACCCGGGTGCTGATTCTACAACTGAAGCTGAGTACATAACTACCTCGGAAGCAGCTAAGGAGGTAGTTTGGATCAAGAAGTTTATAACTGGACTATGTGTTATTCCTAGTATATCATATCCACTGAACTTGTATTGTGACAATAATGGAGCCATAGCTTAAGCTAAGGAGCCTAGATCACACCAGTGATCCAAACACATACTCAAGCGATATCATGTCATTCGAGAAATCATTGAGAGAAGAGATGTGAAGATATGCAGAGTACCTACAAATGATAATGTTGTTAATCCATTGACTAAGCCTCTTTCACAGCCTAAGCATGAGAGTCATACTAGGTCCATAGGTATTAAATATAATGTTAACTAGGCCTAGTGCAAGTGGGAGATTGTTAGTGATATGCACTAAGTCAATCATGTATGACTATGTTTTGACTTTATCATTTTATTAATAAAGAGACGTTTAAATTATCATTTTATGTTATGATAATTACTTGAATAGTCAATTCCTCCTAAGGTTATCAAGTATGTGACTTGATAGTAAAACCCCTAGATTAAATATGAGTTCTATTCAAATTATCCCTAGTCATAATAATGTATCAAGGCTAGTATAGTGTTGACTGATGATTATGTTTTACTAATCATGAATATGGGATATTAAGTCAACTCATTAGTACTTATTTTAGAAATAATGTACTAGAATGACCCGCCATGAGAATGCTATATAGATAATTATCATAAGTAATTCTCACCACAATAATATTGGTTTAGTCCTCTGACCTTGAAATCCCCACGGATTTCTACATAACTATTTTGCATTTTGGCATAATCTAACATTATCTTTAACAAGATAACAAAATAGATTGTTGTTGGATTTAAAATGAGTTGTGTGAGGAATGTGAGTGATTAAGAAGGAATTTGTCCCTCATTTAATCTAAGTAAGATATCTGTGGGCCCCTTGATACAATAGACTGAGGAACATGCATGGCCATGCTAAAGTGAATTGATAAAGAGTTATCACACTCAGTCTACATGGAATCAAGAAATAATATGACTAAATTATATAAGGATGATAGAAACTATGCCTGATATCCAATCAAGTTATTGTGTGACAAAGGGATTATAATATTCACTATAAATTAGGTTATGTCAGATTATTTGCCTTCACATGACTTGAGTAGTCATAATGCCTTGCTAGAGGCCACTTATGACTTGTAGACCTAAATTGGGATTTTAGACCCACTACCAATGTCATGTGATCCTACAGGGTCACACACTTAGAATAGGCCCAAAATGAATATGGGTTTACCAAGCCTAATAAAGCTGTGTGGAAATAACTAAATATATTTGTGTGTGTATGTGTGTGTATATATATATATAAGGTAATGGTTATCTTAAATAAACATAAGACTATTTCGAATTTGGCATTTGAATAAAATCATAATTAGAATAAATGGAATATACCAAAAACATTTTGGTAAGTGAGAAATTACCAAAATTTGTTTTGGTAAGTGAAACCCTAATTGAGAGGTTTATAAATATAATATATTCTCTAGGGTTTCACTCACTTTCACTTCTACCACCTAAATTCATTTTCTCTCATTTTGAGAAAATGAAACAGAGAGTCTTTAGTTATTGAGTTGTAAGACAATCAAGAAAAGGTGGTAGCACACACTCATTTGGAGACATCTCAATCCAGCCTATAAAATCAAAAAGCTTAAGGTAGGGTGTCATTGGAGTGAACCTCCTCTCTCCCTTCCTATAATCTTGCCTATTCTCGCATTTTTGGTAAGATTTTTGGAAACCTTAAATCAATCGGTTAATTGAATTACATGGATCCTAGTTCAAGTTTTATGAATAAAATCTTAAATTTTCGCTGCATTTTGTATCACGAAATCTAATAATGCATGCCTCTTCATCTTGACTCTATGGAGATTTTAAGCTTTCATCTTCAAGTTCTTGTTTAGACTCCACTTGCATTTATTCAACACACCTAGCCAAACAACATTAAAGGGTCAAAACTAAATAAAAAAATCAAAAATCAAATAAAATTATAAAAATCTGTGAAAACCTAAGTGCTACTGAATTTAATCAAATAATGCCAATATTGAAAAATATTCTAGACACTTTGACACCTAAAACTCAACTAATTACTGCAGTGCACAAATTCTACTGTTTTTCTCTCTTATCAGTTAGTTCCAGAAAATAGTTGAAAATTCATGAAAAAATTTATCATTTTATCATGAGGTAGCATGCATTCAATGAATCTCATTAATTTTTATTTTCATGACTGTCATTTATTTGTAATTCATAAAGTTAGAGGTGTCACATCCATACCCTAATTATAGGTACATTTGCATTTACACATTTATTGATTGAATTTAAGTGTAAGCTATTATATATAATTACACTAGTGTATCAGGCTAAACTGTGATTTGTACTAGAGCAAGAACTTTTGAATTCTTATAACACTCAAAATGAGTGAAATTATGAGAATAAAAGGGATTAGGAGTAAAAATAAAGTAAAGAGTGAGAATTAAGAAGTTTAGGATGATAAGGACTTAATTGAAGCAAATAGTCACGCTAAAATGAATAATTGAAAGCTAGAGGACTAATAGGAAACAAAACCATTTCATTAAGTGTTTATATTAGGGCTACCTTCTTCCTTAGGTCACGATCATTTGGTTAAAGGAATTTTTGTTAATGGAAAGAAAAGAAAAAGAAGAGAAAAGGGAGAGAACTAGAAGGCTTATTGATTCTCCATGCTTGAGCTAGCTTTTCAAGAGCAATTTTATGATATAAAGCATGTTTTAGGCTATAATTTTCATCCTAGAAGGATTTGGTGATTCAATTTGCAAGTGATTTTAATGTTTTTCTTGCATTGAACTAGTATTTATACGCAACTGTTCTCGGGTTCTAGACGTCGGGTTCAATTGTCTCTGTATTTTGATGATAAATTGAGTCAAAGAGCTTTAAATTGAGTGATATTTAATTTTATGAAAACTTAAAAGAGTTCCCTAGAACTTTGTCTGTTTGACCTTGAGCTGAATCAATCATAAAGTTAGTCTAATAATGAGAAATATTTTAATGCTCAGTCTATTTATTATATTGACCTGGTTGTGTTTAGTTGCCTATATCTCACTCTGTAATTGTCCAAATTAAGTGAAATTTTTAAAAAATCTAGTATACATATAAATCTAAGACAGATTCAAATTTTAGCTTCAAATTCCTCTTTTCAAATTTTGGAAATTTTTTCAAATTTAAGCCTGAAACTGCCCTTTTAGAGTCAAAAGGGCAGAATTGTGAAATTGAGTTATTTTGCACTTTTTGCACATCATTTGGGGGCTGAATGATTAGGATAGTATTTGAGATTGTTATATTGATGATTGGAAAATAAATTTCTTATTTTCGGCACTAGAAAAGGAATGAAAGGTGCTAGTAGGAATTAAGCAAAACGGTGAATCGGTTGTGTTTATTTCGGAAAGCTATTTTGTGAGTAAATGTTCAAGCCCCTTAAATATTTTTATAATAGCAATAAAATTAGTATTTTAGTCATGTTTAATGAGCCTAAATTTATGCATTAAAATGGTTTCAATTTTGCCTTGTCGACACTTGAATTACATGTTTTAATTTCAAGCTTCCAAGGTTTCAAGTTTACAAATTAAATGTGATATTTTTATATGCTTTGTTTTTTTATTTGAATTGAAATCATTTTAGTTACTTGGTGATTAAAATTAGCTTATGATCAACCAAATTTCACTTCTTTGAACTATGATGAAGATTGTTGATTTTGAATGCCTATTGAACCATAAATGCAATAATGTTGTTTTGAATGATTATTTGGTGAAAATGGTATTTGGTTTGTGTATTACCACCCTATATGAGTTGTGTAAAATGTGTTGAGATGATTATATTTGTTGCTACTACACAATAAACAATAGGGCACTTGATTGCAGGATGGTGAAAGGAGAAGGGTCGTTCCATGCTAAGGTAGTCGAAGGGTTAGCCTTCAAGTGTGCCTAGAGACTGAGTTTATGATGGTCTGTATGTTATGGCTGGTTTGTAATGCTTGTTATAGGGATGGTTAATACATATCAAATGTTGTATTAATGTTTATAAAGGCATGTGTTTTACTTGGCTAAGCTTTGTATAAGTTTAAAAGCAAGAATGACTTTGATATTTCAAGTGGATTATAATTTGATTTAAAGTACTCTAGTATTCTAATTTGATAAGTTTAATGTGCTTAGTTTAACTAAATTATTTTTTTGTGGAATGCCTATTCACTAAGTATTTTAATACTCATTTTACTCTGTTTTATAAAATTTTCAGATATCAAGGCTTGATAATGGGTAGATTGAGCTAAGAGAGTGTGTATAGAAGTTTCAGAGTAAGGTTGGTCAACATCCTCATTAGAGAAGCCTTGTACCTTTGTTTATTAATCTTTTCTATTTAAGTATTGTAAAAGAATATATTATGAAATCAAATAGTGGTGGCCTAGCTTTGTGTAAAACGACTATGTATAAATGTGTTTCATATTTCTTTGATGATGTTTACTCTACTATGTTTTAGTTTGCAAAGATTAATATCAATCTAGTTTTTAAAATGTGATTTCTTATATTACTTTGTTATCCTATACTATAGTTAATATTCATAAATGCATCAAATAATAGGAGAATTATTTTTTTCCATACATGATCGTATCAAGCTTTTATTAGGCGGTACTTTAATTCTTTTCACTAATATGATTATAATTGTAACATAATTTGATTTAATCAAGTGGTTTGCTTAATGGTTAGTTTTAAACACCCATCTCGGGCTACGTGAGACTAGGTATGACATTTTTGGTATCAGCAATTTGTTAATTGGTCCTTTAAATTATGCTTTTGTTGTTGTTTGTTGAAATATTGAAAATGCTTTTGTTATATTTATAGGATGCCACCAAGAAGAGACCGTTATAAGGAACCCCAATGAGGGAGAGTTGGCCAACGGGGAAGTAAACAGGCCGAGTCTAGTGGTAGTGCTAATCCTAAGCTAGTGTCTGAAGCTCGGACCCCTATTATTGAACAACTTCCACCTCCCCCACCCTTTTGTCCCTATCTTACAGCTTGATCTATGGGTATTAGCAAAAACTATCATTGCTACATTGATAGCCTAAAAATAAAGGAGAAGACCTAGTGACATAATTGAGCATGCTAAAAAATGTGGGACATTTGATTTCCATGGTTCTATTGATTCTTGAGAGATAGACAAATGGTTGAGAGCTACAACTCTTGCATTAACTGAGGTACAAAAATTTCATAATGTGTATGGCCTTCTATATGATTTGGCAGATGCTTGGTTTGCTCGAATTAGATTGTTGCATGAAGGTTAGTTAACTTGGGATGCATTCAAGGATGAGTTCTGTAGGGAATACTTAATAGATGCATTCAAGGCTAAAAGGCAGAATGAGTTCATTGCTTTAAAATAAGGGGCAATGTTAGTGCGAGCATATATGGATAAATTTGAAGAGTTATACATGTATGCTTCAGATATCTTCCAAACTCAAACTTATAAATGTTATAGATTTAAAGAAGGCCTGCAGACTATGTTGAAGAATGAGTTATCATTATATGAAGGCCAAAATTTTAGGGGCTGGGTTGAAAAGGCAATGGAGAAAGAAAAGTTAAGAGAATAAATAAAATAAAAAGGCAAGTACAAGGCTCTAGTTTGGGCAGGAAAGTAAAAGGGATATTGTAAGGGAGCTGGTACATCTCAGCAAAGATCAGAGATAGGAGGATTCAGAGGCAGTAGAGGGCCTTTGACTTGGTCAGGCACTTATAGGCCATAGTCCTCTTAGTTGAGCTAGACCTCAGTGAGACAACCTATTGAGGTAGTTCATTTATAAGGACCTTACCTTGTGCCACTTGTGGCCGTATACATGAGGGAGGAGAGTCTAGGAAGAGGATTATCCAACATTCTGAGTCTGATGGATTCAGGCACATTAGGAGAGATTGTCCTAATCTTGCACAGTTTGGCACTAGTACTAGTAGAGGAGTCCAGAGAACAGCTAGTAGAGGAGGTAGTACTTGTGGCTTTGGTAGAGGTACAGGTAGCAGTTCATGAGCTTATGTTAGTAGATAGGGTGGTGCATCTACATTGACACAACCTATTCGGCCTGTACAGACAGAGAGACCTTTAGTATAGCCTAGGGTCATTGCTAAGACACAATAAGAGGTAGTATCATCACATGATGTCATTTCAGGTAGGTTAACTATCTTTGGTGAGAATGCTTATCCTTTAATTGATCAGGGTGCAACTCATTCATTCATTTCAACATCATTTATACCAAAAGAAAAGAGTGTCATGGACCAGGGCTTAGTTGTAGATATGCCAGTGGGTAAATCAGTGGTTTATAGACATATTTATCGGGGTTGTGAGCTAGAATTTAGGGGTGAGAAATTAGAAGCAGACTTGGTACTATTACCATTACAAATGTTTAATGTGATTATGGGCATGGATGTCTTAACTAAACATCCATCATTTATTTATTATTACAAGAAAAAAGTAGAGCTTCAGATGCTTGCCAGTGGTAAAATGGTGTTTAGAGGTGAAAGGGGTTCAGAGCATTATAGCATGGTTTCAGCACTCACTACTAGGGGAATGATGAGAAAAGGGTGTGAAGCATTCTTGGCATACGCCATTAACATTGAAAAAGATTGCCAAAAGCTTGATAGCCTTCCTATGGTAAATGAGTTTATAGATGTATTTCGAGAAGAACTTCTAGGGTTGCCACTTAATAGAGAGATTGAGTTCAATATTGAGTTCAGTACACGATAAACGCTACATCAGACCTAGTGTATCACCTTGGGGAGCACCAGTTTTGTTTGTGAAAAAGAAGGATGGTACTATAAGATTGTGCATTGACTATAAATAGCTGAATAAGGTGACTATTGGCAACAAATATCCTTTGCCATGAATTGATGAATTGTTTGATCAATTGCAAGGAGCTAGAGTATTTTCAAAGATTAACTTGAGATCCAGGTATCAACAGCTGAAGATTAAGGCAGTAGACGTGCCTAAAACAACATTTAGGACTCGATATAGGCAGTATGAATTCTTAGTGATGCCATTTAGGTTAACTAATGCTCCTACTGCATTCATGGATTTTATGAACAGGGTACTTAAGCCTTATTTGGATAACTTTGCCATTGTTTTCATTGATGATATTTTAGTATATTCACGGTCCAAGGAAGAGTATGTTGAACATTTTGAGAATTATGCTATGAACACTGAGAGATAAACAATTGTATGCTAAGTTTAGCAATTGTAAGTTCTACCTAGATAAAGTGGTATTTCTGAGGCATGTCATTTCAGTTTAGGGAATAAAAGTTAATCCAAAGAAGATTGAAGCAATTCTTAATTGAAAACCACCTACTAGTATGCATGAACTGCATAGCTTTCTTGGGTTAGCAAGCTACTATAGAAGATTTGTATAGAACTTCTCCATTATTGCTTCACCTTTGACAAAACTGCTAAGAAAGAATGTGAAGTTTGTCTCGAATGAAGAATGCCAAAACAGTTTTGATGAATTAAAGGCATGTTTAACTTCAGCATCAGTATTAACACTTTCAGTGACAGGGCTAGAATATATTGTATACAGTGATGCATCTACAAATGGTTTGGGTTGTATTGTATGCTAATGCAACAAGGTAAAGTGGTAGCATATGCTTCTTAATATTTGAGGCCATATGAGTTGAACTATCCTACACATGACCTAGAGCTAGCAATAGTTGTTTTTGCTTTGAAGATTTGGAGGCATTACTTGTATGGTTAGACGTGTCAGATCTTCACTGAACATAAGAGCTTGAAGTACATACTATGCTAGAAATAGTTGAACTTGAGGCAAAGAAGATGGGTTGAACTCCTAAAAGATTATGATTTCACTATATAGTATCACCCAAGGAAAGCTAATGTGGCAGCAGATGCACTTAGCCTGAAGTCCTCAAGTAACTTATCTTATATTCACACTGTGAACATTCCATTATTACTTGAATTAAGGGCCTTAAATGTGGAGTTATCTCAGGTTGAGAAAAAAGCATTACTTGCCACTTTGAAAGTCCGACCAATGTTGATTGATAGAGTTAGGGAGGCATAGGGTCAGGATGAACAGATGATGAAAATCAAGGAGCAAGTCCATCAGGGTAACAAGGTAGACATTATGATTTTAGATGATAGTATTTTGCTATATGGGAGCAGATTATGTGTACCTAATGTTGATATTTTGAAAAGGGAGATAATGGAGGAAGCACATAATTAAGCATATGCCACGGATCCAGGAAGAACCAAAATGTACCATACTTTGAAGGATAACTATTGGTGATTAGTTAACCAAAAGGTTAAAGTAGAACATCAACAGCCAGTAGGATCATTGCAACCTCTTCCTATATCTGAATGGAAATGGGAGTATATTACAATGGATTTTATGGTTAGCTTGCCTAAAACTCAGTAGGGACATGATGTTATATGGGTGATTGTGGATAGATTGACCAAATCAGCTTACTTTTTACCTGTGAAAGTGAGTTACTCATTAGATAAACTAGCTGAAATCTACAATAGAGAAGTGGTCAGATTGCATGGTGTTCTATTCTATATTGTATAGGGATCTAAGATTTATATCCAGATTCTGGCCAAGTTTGCAACATGCTTTGGGCACCAAGTTAAGATTGAGTACAACTTTTCATCCCCAAACAAATGGTCAATTAGAGAGGACAATCCAGACATTAGAAGATATGCTTCGAACTTATATGATGGAATTGCAAGGTAGTTGGGATAAATATGTGCCACTGATGGAATTTGCCTATAACAACACCTTTCATTCTAGTTTGGGGATGGCACCTTATGAAGCTCTACATGGTAGGAAGTGTAGAACCCCAATTTGTTAGGATGAAGTTAGGGAACGGCAATTAGTTAGCCAAGAAATTATAGAAATGACAATAGACAAGATTCAGCTAATTCAGGATCAACTAAAGGAAGCCCAAGATAGACAAAAGAGCTACGCATACTTGAAGAGGGAACCAATTGAATACAATGTGGGTGATAAGGTCTTTTTGAAGATTTCACCTTGGAAAGGAGTTTTACAGTTTGGCAAAAAGGGGAAGCTAAGCCCTAAGTACATTGGTCCTTATGAGGTGAATGAGAAGGTTGGTCCCGTGGCGTATAAATTGGCCTTACCTTTAGAATTGTCTTAGATTCATGATGTCTTCCATGTATCCATGTTGAGGAGGTATAGGAGTAATCCTAGTCACATTTTGCAAGCCCAGCCCTTAGAATTGAAAGATTATCTATCTTATAAAGAAGAGCCTATTGCAATTGTTGCTATGGAAACGAAAGTGCTAAGAAATAAAACTATACCTTTGGTGAAAGTGTTGTGGAAACACCATGGGAGTGAGGAAGCTACTTAGGAACGAGAGGAATACATGAGAAACCAATACACTCATTTGTTTTAGCACAATTTCGGGGATAAAATTTCTTAAGGTGTGGAGGATTGTCACATCCGTACCCTAATTGTAGGTACATTTGCATTCATATTACATTTGCATTTACACATTTATTAATTGAATTTAAGTGTAAGCTAGTATATATAGTTAGACTATTGTATCAAGTTAAGTTGTGACTTGTAATCGATCATAGAGCAAGAACTTTTGAATTTTGATGACACTTAAAATGAGTGAAATTATAAGAATAAAAGGGATTAAGAGTAAAAATAAAGTAGAGAGTGAGAATTAAGAAGTGTAGGATGATAAGGACTTAATTGAAGCAAATAGTCCTGCTAAAATGAATAATTATAAGCTTGAGGATTAACAGAGAAAAAAACCATTTCATTAAGTGTCTAGATGGATATTTGGCAATTTGAGTTATCTATATTAGGGTTGTCTACTTCCTTAGGTCGTGGTCATTTGGTGATAGCCATTTGTGTTAAAGGAAATAAAAGAAAAAGAAGAGAAAATGGAGAGAACTAGAAGGCTGCTTAATTATCTATGCTTGAGCTAGCTTTTGAAGTGCAATTTGATGATGTAAAGCATGTTCTAGGCTGTAATTTTCATCTTAGAAAGACTTTGGTGATTAAATTGGTAAGTGATTTTATTGTTTTTGTTGAATTTAACTAGCGTTTCTTTGCAGCTGTTCTCGGGTTCTAGATGTCTAGTTTAATTATCTCTATATTTTGATGATAACATGAGTTGGAGAGCTTCAAATTGAGTGATATTTGATTCTATGAAAACTTAAAAGAGTCCCCTGCAACTTTTTCTTGTAGAGATTTACCTGAATCAGTCAGAAAGTTAGTCTAGTTATGAGAAATATTTTAATGCTTAGTCTGTTAATGTATATTGACCTAGTTGTGTTCAGTTGCCTATATCTCACTCCATAGTTTTCCAAATTAAGTGATTTTTTTACAAAATTTAGTATACATATAAATCTAAGACTGATTCAAATTCTTCTTCTACAAGTTTGGGCAATTTTTCTAAGTTAAGCCTGAAACAACCCTTTTAGAATCAAAAGGGTAGAATTACAAAATTGAGTTGTTTTGCACTTTTTGCACATCATTTGTGGCTGCATGATTAGGACAATAAGTGAAATTGTTATATTGATGATTGGTAAATAAATTTCTTGTTTTAGGTGCTGGTATGAATTAAGCAAAATGGTGAATCGGTTGTGTTTGTTTGGAAAGCTATTTTGTGAGTAGATGTTCAGGGCCTTTAAATATTTTTATAACAGCAATAAAATGAGTATTTTAGTGATGTTTAATGAGCCTGAATTTATGTATTAAAATGGTTTCAATTCAGCTTTGTTGACACTTGAATTGCACGTTATAATTTGAAGCTTTCAAGGTTTCAAGTTTACAAATTAAATATGATATTTTTATATGCTTTGCTTTGTGATTTTAATTGAGATCCTTTTAGTTACTTGGTGATTAAATGAGCTTATGCTCAACCTGATTTCACTTCTTTGAACTATGATGAAGATTGTTGATTTTGAATACCTATGGCATAGTGTTGTTTTGATTGATTATTTATGAAAATGGCATTTGGTTTGTGTATTACCACCCTATATGAGTTGTGTAAATGTACCGAGGTGATTATATTGGTTTTTATTGTGCAATAAATAATAGGGCACTTGATTATAGGATGGTTAAGGGAGAATGGTCATTCCGTGCTAATGTAGCCGAAGGGTTAGCCTTCAAGTATGCTTAGAGAGTGAGTTTGTGATGGCATGTATGGTATAGCCGATTTGTAATGCTTGTTATAGGGACGGTTAATACATATGAAAGGTTGTATTAATGTTTATAAAGGCATGTGTTTTACTTGGCTAAGCTTTGTACAACTTTAAAAGTAAGAATGGCTTTAATATTTCAGGTGGATTATAATTTGATTTTAAGTACTCTAGTATTCTGATTTGAGAAGTTTAATGTGCTTGGTTTAACCAAATTATTTTTTTCTTGGAATGTCTATTCATTTAGTATTTTTATAGTCATTTTACTCTGTTTTATAGACTTTTTAGATAACAGGGCTTGATAGTGGGTGGATTGAGCTAAGATAGTGTGTATAGAAGTTTCAGAGTAAGGTTGGCCAACATCCTCATTAGAGAAGCCTTGGTCCTTTCTTTCTTAATCTTGTTTATATAAGTATTGTAAGAGAATATATTTTGAATCAAATAGTGGTGGCCAGGCTTTGTGTAAAACAACTATCTATAAATGTGTTTTATATTGCTTTGATGATGTTTACTCTACTATGTTTTAATTTTTAAATATTAATATCAATCGAGTTTTTAAAATGTGATTTCCTATATTACTTAGTTATCCTATACTATAGTTAATATTCATAAATTGATTAAATTATTGGAAATTTTTTTTTATTTTCCATACATGATCATATCAAGCTTTTATTAGGAGGTTCCTTCATTCTTTTAGCTAATATGATTATAATTATAACATAATTTGATTAAATCAAGTGGTTTGCTGAATTGTTGGTTTTAAGCATCCATCTCGAGCTATGTGAGACAAGGTGTGACAAGAGGTATCGTTAAACCACTTATGTTGAGTGCGTATTATTTTACCTAGCAAAGAGCTAATTTCCACACCTAAATTCAAGGAGAAATCACTAGACAAAACTTATGGAAATTGGGCATAAACAGATCAAATTTTGAGTATTAAAATAGTCATTGAGATATTTATATGCTATACTTCCTTATCCAAGTATTCCCCTACCTGTCTCATATTACTCAACATGGATACCATTGGAAAGGTCCTTTGGATGCTTGTACTCTTTTTAGATCATTGTAGTAAATAGAGCAGCTTTTAACATGGGCAGTATTCCCTCCCCTTTCTTATATTAATCAACATGGATACTACCAGAGGGTTCACATTGATACTTTCACTCATTTTTAGCATTAGAGTATATTAGAAATACCTTTCGTGCATGCTTTTATTTTTATTCTCCTTCTAGTATTGCCCTACCATTCTTATGTTACTTAGCATGGATACCGTTAATGGATTTTGTGCTTGTACTCGTTTCAAGCATTTGAGTAAGTTAGATGCACATTTATTATTCAAAACGCTAAATTAATACTGGCTAATCTAAGTAATTTATACTTTAGGTCCATAGATTTTGTTTTTACATATTCTTCCTTCTGTTTGGATGGAAAGCGAGCATTAGATTGATTAGAGTTTAGAAACTCTCTGCACAAAGCCATAAACAAGAAATCCAAATTCGATGAGGCTAATAAAAGAGAGCTATTAAGATCAAAGTTCATAAGATAAGCTTTCACACATGATCTCGTGAAGTGCATGAATTTACTTTTAATTTGTAAATTTTCTTATGAAGTTGTACTTTATTGTAGAAACTAAATAGATAGAATTGTGTTATTTCCTTTGAGTATTTATCAAGGTGTTTGTCATGCAGGGTGATATTCTGATGGGTGAATAGCATTTTCTATCTTGCACGTCCTAATTGTCGTGTTAGTTCCTTTCTTCTTCTTCATTCTCTTTTTTTTACTCTGTGCAAAATACCATAAGATAGTTGGGTCCATTTACAGGTAAATGTATTTTATTATAATGCAATATTGTTTTTTTGCACTCTTTCCTTTTTGATTGTGGTGATGATGTCTTTGATCATAGGGTTCATGATACTCCACCAATGAGGTTGTGACCTAAGACTAAGTTTGTCTTTTTATCATTCCCATTGATGCTATGATATAGGGCCTTATTTCTCCTCTCTATATCCCCTGCAAAAAAGGTTTAGGAGTTAGAGGTCTTATTTTATGATCGTAGAGGTTTCAAAGTGCATTCATCTTAAGTTTTAAGTGCATTCTTCCACTTTTAGGGCCGAGCGTGTTATCACTAATATACTAGACCTTCTCATCATCGTATTCCATACCTTATACCAATCTTGATGTTTTAGAGTTCTATTCTGATTGGTCTGGAGTTGAGAGAGGCTCTATATGGATTTAATGCTTTATTTTTGCTTAAACATTTTTGTAGTTATCAGAGGTACTATCAGGATTATCTCTTATAGCATATCATTTTGATCCATTTGAGGTATGGTCTTCATCACTCTTTTTTTATTACTCTTTTTGTTATTGATTATCTTTTGCTTTTATAGTTTCTGGGAGTATATTTTGCTCTTACTAAGGCTCTAGGTGATATTCTAGATGATACTCCAGATGAATCTATGGAGATGAACACTAAGTCTAAGGAGTCTGAGCCTTTTATCCATCCTCCTAAGATTATTCAGGATGAGGCTTCTATAAGTACTATTATTAGTGATATTTCCTTGCTAGATATATCCATATTCTATTGGGTTTTTATAGTTTAAAGTCCCGCTGAGCATTAAGTACACCTTGATAGTGTCACTCCTCTTATTTTAACTCTTTCAAATGCTTCATATATGTGTGGACCATTTACCTGTATGAACTGCTATGTTAGTAAAATTTACATTTTAGGTCCCTCTGACACAAATAGAGTACTTGTATGGCCTTGTCTTATCTTAGAGAATTTTTACTATATAGTTTACTGATAGCTAGCGAGTAAGTATTTTGCAATAAGTATATGAAAATGTATGTATAATATGATATGCATGATTCTAATTACTCTTCTATAGACCAAAGCTATGGTCATGACTTAGAGCATGAGAATGAGGAGCAATGTCAGTAGCTTGCGGATTTAAGCATTTGACATTTAGGTGTGCATACTTCTTCTGATATGGCTCCTTAGCCAGATGACCAGAATGGTGAGTGGAGTCCATGGCCTAACACTGGAGCTCATGATTCATTGATGCACTGTTAAGCTTTTCTTTTACTTTTACTTTTGTTGGATGCTAATTTATTTACCCATATGCTTGTAGTTTGCTTCTTTCTGCCCCTAGAACTCTTGTACCAACTTTTACACTTCAATATTACATCTTCAGTCTTTAAATGTAGAACTATTGTTTTGCCTTTAACTTATTTGCATTTTTTTCCCTAGAGTTATATTTTGCCCCTAATTTTTTATATATTTCCTTAATGGACATGGTGACAGTAAGATCATTAATATTCTTAGAGAATAGAGCCAATCCCATGCCTGTCATTCTAACTAGATTCATTCCGTTCTGGCATTCATCTTTTTCTTCATGTGTGTAACCAAAATTTTTTATATATTTTTTTCTTTTTTCTTTTCTATACCTTTATGTTTGCTTAAGTTGACCTTTCAAGTTTTCAACTTAACTGGCTTGCCTTAACTTTTGCCTAAGTTGCCCTGGTGGGTTTTTAACTTAGCAGGCTTGCCCTAACTTTTACCTTAGTTGCCCTTACGATTTTTTAACTTAGTGGACTGAATTTTTTATTTTTCAATTTGCTCACTACTCCTGTTGTTCCAACTCCATCAGTTGCAATCTCATGTATTGAAGATGTAGATTATTAGGTGAACTAACTAAAGGGAGTTCTTGGTACTGATATCAACTAGACTTGCTCTTAATGAAGGATGAGGTTCATGACCATTAATTTGTATAATCACTGTGTTTCTTTTCTCCATCACATCTCTATCATTACTGTCGCAACTGATTTTGAGGGATTTCTCTTAAGGCAAGACTTTAAGAAAAATGTGAATGATCATTAGCTTTAAAGGACTCTTGAGTGATATATAAGGTTTAATATTGTTGCCACAATTGATGATAGTTACAAAGCATGAGCTGCAATGCAAGTTACTGAGCCACCTGGATTCTCAACATATAAGAGTACACTAGAGTTACAAATAGAATCATAGAGGGGTAATAAGAAGAGAAAATATGACTAGAATAGTGATCTCATAGCTCTAATTTTTTTAGCTTTCAATCAAGTACTTATGCAATATGATAAAGATGAATATGCAATGCTTGAACAAAATTTCAAATTCAATTTTATTCAATCATTCGGAAAAAATGAGTACATTCATTACATCACATGATACAACTCATTTTATCAACTAGTCCTTTTCAAATTTTCTAATTGAATATTTTTCTCTCTTTTATTTCCCAAACTTTTGTTTAGCTAGCCCTTTGCGGATTTTCTAATAAGCAGGGATACTATCATTTTTTATTTTTCCCTAATTTTTACCTGTCAACCTTTTGTGGGTTTTTTGAACAGTGGAATGTCCTAATTTTTTTCCTGATCATCCTTTTAAGGTTTTCTAGGCAGTGGACTGTTATTTCTTTATCTTATTTTTCTCATTTTTTCATTTTTAAAGGAAGTATTTCTTAAGACGATCCAAATCAATGGGCTTTATGAACTCCTTCCCTTTTAGATCTAATATCTTTGTAGCACCAATCGTAGAATTTATTTAACCAAATATGGGCTATTCTAAATTAGCTTAAATTTTTCTCTTAGATCGAACACCATTCTCTTGCTTGCTTCAAAACTAAATCTCTGGCCTTTATCTTTTCAGGCTTGACTTTCTTATTGAATGACCAAGTAATCCTTTGTTGATAAACTTGAGTGTTAAATAAAGCATCCTTTCCTTTCTCTTCTAAAGATATGAGATAATCATACCTCTTTTGTGTCACTTTGTTGGTAATATGCACTCGGCCAATCATGTATGACTATATTTTGACTTTATCATATGTTGATTTTATCAATAAAGTGGTGTTTTTATTATTATTGTTTTATAATAAATTATGTGAATAGTTAATTCTTCCTAAGGCCATCAAGTATATGACTTAATAGTAAAACCCTTAAGTTAAATATGAGTTCTATTCTTATTTATCACTAGTCATTCATTATTATTGAAATAAGAAAGAATTAAGACTAGTATGGTGTTGACTTATGATTATGTTTTACTAATTATGCATATGAGAAATTAAGTCAACACATAGGTGCTTGTTTGAGAAATGATGTACTGGATTGGCCTATTATCAGAATGCTACATAGATAATTATCATAAGTAATTCTTATCACAACAATATTGTAAGCACCCAATTTCGAGATAGTCAAGTGTGTATGCGAAAGATGACTCCAATGATGAAAATTTGTTACGAATAGGCCTTTGGTATTTGAATTTTGAATCTCAAGGCTTAATTGTATTTTTTTAGGACTCAATTGTAACATTTTTTAAGGACCTAATTGTAAAGTTTTTAATTCTTTCAATGGTCACTTCGTAATTAAAAGTTAAAAAAAGTCATCGATCAACCTTATGCAACTACGATCGAAGTTATATATTTCTGATCGAAAAATATGCAATTCCTACCGGAATTACAGATTTCCTAGTTGAAAATGTACAATTCTGGTAATTCTGATTGGAATAAAGTATTTCCTAAAGATTAAACATTAAAAAAATTGCAAATTCAGGATGAATGCCGGTCAGACCTATGTAATTCCGACCAAAATTATGAATTTTTGAAATACATAATTCCGGTTGAAATTGTACACGTCTGACTGGCTTCCATCCTGAATTTGTAATTTTTTAAATTTTTCATTTTTAACTTATTTTTGATTGGTGAAAAAATATTTTGAAAATAAAAGAGACAAAAGATAAACTATTTTTATCCTAATAATCATGTATTATCAGGTTGTTTTTGGGTTAAAAAATTTAAAAAATAAAAATAAATATTTATCTCCTATGATTCAAATCATATGTGGGGGGAGTCTCTTGAGTTTATAAGAACCCTACGTGTTTGCATTTTAAGGGGGGCTCTCTTTTCTAAAAAAACCTTTGACACAGAAACAAAAAAAAATATTTCCTCTATTCTTTACATTCTTTTACAAAAAAAAAAGATTCTAAGAAACACAATAAGCCTAAGACCAAGAAAAATCAAGTCTATAGATCTTATTCCCAGATGGTGAATCAAATCAACTTTGAGGAGTAATCAATAATGCATCCATCTCATCTATCTCTTTTCCTTTTATTTTATTTTATTTTACTTTTTTTTTATTTCATTTGTATTTAGAGCTATTTCTAATCATTTTTTTGTTGTTTTCATGATATTGATGATTATGGTCGAAGTGACCTAAATCGTGGAACCCTACGTGATTGAACTGATAAAAACCTATGAAAATCCATGGAATGTCATGGATTAAATTTTGTACTTTCATGTAGTATTAGGTTTTTTGAGTTTTATTTATTTTTATTTTAAGGTGAAACAATCTGCATTTAAAGACTGAAGAAGGAACACTGAAGTATGAGAATCAACAAAAGAATTTTAGGGGCGGAAAGAAGTAAGCAATAAGAGTAATAATACAAAAAGGAAGTTCAACAATCAATCATGAGTTCTAGTATCAGGCCATGGACTTCACCCCTTAGCTTGATCATCTGTCTGAGGAGCTGTGTAAGAAGGTTTAGCACCTAAAGTATTAATATTGAAGCATCCAGAGCTAAAATCTATAAGCTATTAACAAAGTACCTCATTCTCACACTCCGAGCTACGAACATAACTCTACTCCAAACAAAGGACCACCCATTAGGACCATGCATATCATATATAGCCTGGAGCATCATCTGAAATATCACTTAGAGCTTCAGCGAGAGGATGACCTACTCCCATAAGTTGATAAGCAGAAGACAGTCAATAATGTAAGGAGTAATAGAAGAAAAGTGATGAAGAGAATACCTAAGATAGATCAACAAGGATTTGCTCCGAAAGATACTCCTGAATGACAGCTACAAGACTGCTTAAGCAAAGATAAGGCATCGAATCCATGGAGACCCTCTCTCAACTCCTAACTAGTCAAAATGGGACTCTATGATATTGAGACCAGTATAGGGTGCAAGATGTAGCGACAATAAGGTCAAGCATGCCAGTAATACATGCATCAACCTTAAAAGGGAAGAAAGAACTCAAATCAATTTGCCAAAGATAAAAAATCATGAGTAGTTATGGACTATAGCATCAAAAGCGAGCAATTAAAGGATTACAACTAATTGTGAGTAGCTATGGACTATGGTATCAATAGCGAGCAATGAAAGGATTACAACTAATTGTAAGAAGTTATGGACTGTAGCATCAAAAGCAAGCAATGAAAGGGTTATAGCTAATGTCGAGCAACTATGGATAGTAGTATAGAAAGTGAGCAACAAAAAGGTTGCAGCTGATTAAAGCTAGTGGACAATGAAAGCATTGCAGTAAAATCCAAAAACAATCAACTTCTGCATTTGCATTTCGTTATATGCTACATAGTAGCTATAATATAAACCATAAGTTCACTCTATTATATGCTACACAATAGCTATAGCATAAATTTAAAGTTCATTTCGTTATATGCTACATAGTAGCTAATTTCTTTAAATCACTTCACTAAACATCCCACAGAGAATATAGTGAAATTCCAATATTGTAGGAGTAGAGATTATAAATAAACAGATAACAAGAACATAATTAAGGCATGAAAATAAAAAGAAATGAGAGTTAGGTATTGAGATTGAGATGATGGTGAGAATTGATATATCACAACAATATATAACATAAATTGAAAGTCAAAATAACAAATGAAAAATAAAAGTTATAAAGAAGTTAGTAGGAGTTAGTGAAGTTAGTATTTTGAGATTGAGATCTTGAGATTGATAGCAATAGGTATATATAATGCAATGGATGATGCTAATGCAATGCATGCTACTCACACAAATATTAAATAAATCCAGGGTGCATGCAAAGTATAATGCACGATGCAATTTGAGAAGCATGCAAAGTGATGCAAATTCAGGAAGCATGCAAGTTTGCAAGTGATGTTAGCCGGAAAGCATGCAAATATGCATTTAGAGAATCTAAAAATGAGCACACATATGATAATGATTTATAACAAGCAAGTGATATGCATAAAGGCTAATGAATGCATGATAATGCAATAATGTAAGAGAAATTGAGGGAGGAGTAGAGAACAGTAGTATAATATATAAGAGTAGAGAATAGGTTAATAGAGACAAGAACAACAAGGAATAAACATGAGTTGTATTAACGACAAAAAATAGTATTTAAAAGCTTTAATAAACATCTAAACTCCAAATTACTACAAAATGGACTCAATCAAAGCATAAAATATGGAAATAAAGACCCACAAGACTCCAAAATTAAAATAAAGACATATAAATAAGGTACTTGTATCAAAATGATATCAATAATCATGAAGAATATAAATTATGGACATTAAT